>JACYXH010000753.1:202793-359044 GCA_026745465.1 Lota lota
GCCAACATAACTAAACAATCTACTTGTCTGCTTCAGTCTTTGACGACCCCATCCCTCGATGTTTAAAAACATAGCTCGGTGTTCCTACTCAGGGCAATACCAGCTATTGGATTAAAAGAAAAATATGTTTTTACATTAAAATCGACATATAGCTAACCATGGCCCAATGAGCAGTTGAGGCATGAGTGATATGAATTGCTTCCTACACTGATGAAATTGTGTGTGACAGTCTCTGAATAAATTTGATAGACTTCATTATCAATGAACTGAAACAATGGAAATAAGACTAAACTATGACTGTCGCACTGGTTAAGGTGGACATTTTAATCACGTGATTTGACCTTTAAGCATAGCATTACATTTTTCAAAGGCTAAACATTGAACAGGATTGCTGCAACCACCTTTTATTAAAATAATTAGCATGAACATTAAGATACATAAAGTCGTTTTGTGTAGCCTACTGTATAATGTCACTGTATTGAATCTGTGACCTTTTCTTTCTAAAATCCTCTAGTGTTTGGCATTCCATTCCCCAATAAATACATGAGCACCATTTCTCTTTTGGATCTCCTATTTGACGGGGTTATATTCTGAATAAACCTACTGTTTATTTGACTGTTTGCATTGTATGATACGTAACAAAGCATATAGACCATGTCTCACTAGGACCAACACACACACACACACACACACACACACACACACAAAGAATGGGAAGGCTATAGCTTACTAAACTGTAAGTGCCAATGACTCCCAAGGGCAATGTTTGAGGTCCAGTGAACAGGACTAAGGGCCTCGTTCTTGCCAGCCACCCTTTCCACACTAAATCTGCTCCACTGCCTCTTGGGCAGAATCCCAATCAGTAAAATAGTCAAGGAACAGGACTAGGGACCCAAACGTGAGACACAGAGAGGAGACGGGGGAGTGGCTTAAAAGGGAATTTATTTGTAGAACAACAGACAAGGGCTAGGCGAGTCGTGGTCGGGCAGGCAGAGGGTCGGTGGTCGGCAGGCAAACGGGCAGTCGGGTTTAGGCGGCAGGCGAGTGGTCTTAACAGGCGTGGGTTCGGCGGCAGGTGGTCAATCAGGCTGGCGGGGTTGGGTAACTGGCGGGGATCCGGGAACGGGTGGTAGTGAGTACAACGAACTAGCGCCGGCTGCCAGGAATCCAGGGAGTAAATAGGATGCGTTGATTGGCTGATGGGAAACAGGAGTGTAAACATGGAGGCACGTGGGGAAGTGGCAGCCGGCGCCACTAGGTGGAGGCAGGAGGAGGCATGACAGTATGTCAGTATAGGTGAAATGAGGGCCCCGATCCGAGACGACGTCTGCTGGGATGCCGTGGAGGCGAAAAACGTGATTCACCAAGAGCTCCGCAGTCTCCTTCGCCGAGGGGAGTTTGGGCAGGGCCAGGAAGTGGGCGGATTTAGAGAAGCGGTCAATTATGGTGAGGATGGTTGTATTCCCTTCAAAAGGGGGAAGGCCGGTGACAATGTCTAGGGCGATGTGGGACCATGGACGGCTGGGGATGGGCAGGGGACGGAATAGACCGGAAGTAGGCAGAGTGGAGGTCTTGTTCGGCGCGCAGGGTGCGCACGCCGCAACGAAGGAACGAACGTCCGCGTCCATGGAGGGCCACCAGAAACGGGCCAATGTCCATACTACACGCCACCTAGGTGGCTTTTCTCACTCCACCTAGGTGACTTTCCTCGGGCTCCTCCAAACAATTGGACACAGGGTGGTGATGTTGAAAACCGGTTTATTGTAAAAGTTGCATACGATGAGGCCGGCAGACGGTGCTCCGTGCTGCCATGCCGAAGAGCTCTTCCCGAGTGTGTGTGGTGGTGGCTGGTTTAACCTGTGCACACACTGATTGCTCAATGTGCAACAGGTGTGCAGCCCCACCCAGCCCCAGAGTCCAATCAGTCTGACTCAGGCCAGGTGAGGCTGCTTAAACCAGCCACCATCCACACACACTCCCACATACCCCCAACACCCAATTGAAGCCGGGGAGTATCCCCGGCTGAAACCTACTTCCCCCCCCCCCCCCCCTCCTCCTCCTCCTCCACCCCCCATCCAAAAACAAAAATCCTAAACCGGACTCTGACCCAGGGTTACCATACCTCACGGACTCTGACCAGGGTTACCATACCTCACGGACTCTGACCAGGGTTACCATACCTAAAAAAAAACTTAAAAAAACAACCCCAACCCCACAGTCCCCACACCTCCCCAGGGTGACACCCCAACCCACCCTCCCCCTCCATCCTGGAGACTCAGAGGCCTGGGCTGCTGCCTTGACTGGCGGAGGTGTCGGCGGACTTGGCAGTCCACTCCAGCCCACCCTCCCCATCCATCCTGGAGACTCGGAGGCCTGGGCTGCTGACCCAGGGCTGTCTGGACGGGCTGGCGGAAGAGTTGGTTGGGCTGCGGCGCTGGCTGGATGCCGGGGTGGCTAGCTGCAGACGGTTGCCTGTGGCGGTTGCCTGTGGCGGTTGCTGCGCTGCCTCCCCCGTCCTCCGCTGGAATCCACAGCGCCGTTGGGGAGAGGGATGGTGTTGGGAGAATGCTGTCCGTTGTCGCTGCTGGGCCCAGTGCGCCCCTGGACAGCCTTCCTGTGTCCAAACACGGTTTGGAGGGGTCCCTGTTCAGGCACCAATGTAGCAAAGTCCACTACTACACGTCACCTAGGTGGCTTTTCTCACTCCACCTAGGTGACTTTCCTCGGGCTCCTCCAGACCAATTGGACACAGGGTGGTGATGTTGAATCCAGTTTATTGAAATGGTTGCATAGGATGACGCATGCCGATGGTGCTGTCATGCCAGAGAGCTCTCCTCGAGTGTGTGTGGTGGTGGCTGGTTTAACCTGTGCACACTGATTGGTCAATGTGCAACAGGTGTGCAGCCCCCCAGCCCCAGAGTCCAATCAGTCTGACTCGGGCCAGGTGAGGCTGCTTAAACCAGCCACCATCCACACACACTCCCACAGGGTTATTCCAGGGTGACAGGTAAGTTTAGAGGAGTGGGCCCAGGCGAGAACCCTGGACCGCTCTGCGTCAGGCACAAACAGCCGATTGGGGGGACCGGTGCCGGGGTCCGGCTGTTGTTCCTGGGCTCTACGTACCGCGGCCTTGACCTCCCAGGTGAGTGTGGCTACTAGGCAGGTGACAGGCAGGATTGGCTCGGGGCCGTGACAGGGGTTCTCAGGGGAGTGTAGGCGTGGCAGGGCGTCCGGCTTAACATTCCTGGAATCTGGTCGATAGGTGAGGACGAAGTTGAACCGGCCGAAAGACAGCGCCCATCTGGCCTGCCTGGAATTCAGTCTCTTCGCCGACTGAATATAAGATAGGTTTCGGTGGTCGGTCCACACAATAAACGGCTGTTCAGCGCCCTCCAACCAATGTCTCCACTCCTCTAACGCCAACTTCGCGGCCAGGAGCTCACGGTTTCCCACATCATAGTTCTGGAGGCGTTAACCGGCGTGAGAAGAAGGCGAATGGGTGGAGCTTATGATCGGCGGGAGAACTTTGGGAAAGCACTGCGCCCACTCCGGTGTCAGAAGCGTTGACCTCCACCACGAACTGGAGGGTAGGGTCTGGTTGCACTAAAATGGGTGCAGAAACTAACCGCTTCTTTAGGTCTTGAAATGCGGACTCGGCCTCCGGTGTCCAAACAAAGGTCCTTTTGGTGGATGTTAAAGCCGTGAGAGGTGCCGCAACCTGACTGTAGCAGCGGATAAAGCGGCGATAGAAGTTCGCAAAACCAAGGAACTGCTGGAGTCTCTTACGTGAAGAGGGGGTTGGCCAGTCTGCTACCGCTGAAACCTTGGAGGGGTCCATCCGCACCTCCCCCTGACCGATGATAATGACCAGGAAGGAGACGGACGGGACGTGAAACTCACACTTCTCCGCTTTCACGAACAGCTTGTTCTGCAGGAGGCGTTGGAGAACCTGCCGCACGTGACGCTTATGCTCCGCTAAGGAACTGGAAAAGATGAGGATGTCGTCGAGGTAGACGAAGACGGAACGGTTTAACATGTCCCGAAGGACGTCGTTAACCAGAGCTTGGAAGACCGCGGGGGCGTTGGTGAGACCGAATGGCATTACCCGATACTCAAAATGCCCCAGAGGTGTGTTGAATGCGGTCTTCCACTCATCCCCCTCCCTTATGCAGGCCAGATGATATGCGTTGCGAAGGTCCAGTTTGGAATAAACCTGTGGCTCCATGGAGCAGGATGAAGGCGGAGCTGATGAGTGGTAAGGGATATTTGTTCTTAACGGTGATGTTGTTTAGATTACGGAAGTCAATACAGGGGCGGAGAGAGCCGTCCTTCTTTCCCACGAATAAGAACCCAGCTCCTACTGGGGAGGAGGACGGTCGGATGATACCGGCAGCAAGGGAATCCCGAATGTACTCCTCCATTGCCTCCCGTTCCGGTCGGGAGAGGTTATACAGACGGCTACTAGGGAGAGAGTGGAACCGGGAAGTAGGTCGATGGCACAATCAAATGGGCGATGGGGTGGAAGGTAGCTACTTTGGATCCCGAAACCGGGGGAGACTGGGCGGACCGTAAACAGTGGGAGTGACAATAGGTGCTCCAGGAGGAAACTGTTCCCGTCTTCCAATCAATCTGTGGATTGTGCGTCCGGAGCCAGGGGAATCCCAGAACTATGGGGGTAAAAGGACAGTCTATGACATGAAGGGAGAGGGGTTCATGATGATTTCCGGAGATAAGAACCTTCACAGGAACCGTCCGGCGCTCCACCCGGGCGAGCGACTTGCCATTAAGAGCCTGGGCCTCAATTGGGGAGTCAAGGAGGAACTGTATCTATTCTTGTGCTCAATAAAAGACTCATCCACTCCCAAGTCCAGGAGCACGGTGAGCGGTAGTGACCGACCTGACCACCAGAGGGAGGCCTCGAGTAGGGGACGGGAAACTGAGGGATTGAGGGCTCGACTCGCCAGGACCCCTCGGGTTACCGGCGAGTCAAGCCTTTTGCCAAACGGGTGGGGCAGGTGGACAAGAAGTGACCGGGAAGACCACAATAGAGACAGACCCGATCCCAGAGGCGACGCTCTCTCTCCTCCGGAGAGAGGCGGGTGCGTTCCAGTTGCATGGGCTCCGGCGAAGGGGAAAGGAAGGGCTCAGGGATGGAAGTACTCGAGGTAATCCTCCCGAGAGGCCAGTTCATCCTTGACAGAGTCACTAAGCGCACTCGAGAAAACTCCCTGTAAGGCTTCGTCGTTCCAACCACTTTCTGCGGCGAGGGTACGGAATTCTACCGCGAAAGTGGCGACACTCCGCGACCCTTGACGCAGGGACAGCAGACGCTTGGAAGCCTCACCTCGCCGAACCGGATGGTCGAACACACGCCGCATCTCCACCGTGAATTCGGAGTAGGAAGAACACACGGCCGTCGCCCAGGCGAGAGCCTCGCCTCGCAGCGCGCCGATGAGGTATGCGATGCGGGATCTGTCGGTGGGGTAGGTGTTAGGCTGTAGGTCGAAGACCAGGGAACATTGCAGTAAAAACACTCGACAGGATCCCAAATCGCCCTCGTAGCGTTCGGGGGCAGGAATATGGGGCTCCCGGGAGGACGTCGGAGGGCTAGGAAACGCAGGCTGGAGTTGCGGTGAGACGGGGGAGGGTGCCGGGTTGCGAAGATCGCGGAACGCTTGAGTAATATCCCGGAGGTTGGAAGCCATCTCTTGCAGGGCCTGATCATGCTGACCAAAGAGTGCTCCCTGACGGGAGATTACCTGACTGAGGGACTCTGTGTCCGCTGGGTCCATGTTGGCTAGTTCGTTCTGTCAAGGAACAGGACTAGGGACCCAAATGCGAGACACATAGAGGAGACGGTGGCGTGGCTCAAAAGGGAATTTATTTGTAGAACAACAGACAAGGGCTAGGCGAGTCGTGGTTGGGCAGGCAGAGGGTCGGTGGTCGCAGGCAAATGGGCAGTCGGGTTTAGGCGGCAAGCGAGTGGTCTTAACAGGCGTGGGTTCGGCGGCAGGTGGTCAATCAGGCTGGCGGGGTTGGGTAACTGGCGGGGATCCGGGAACGGGTGGTAGTGAGTACAACGAACTAGCGCCGGCTGCCAAGAATCCGGGGAGTAAATAGGGCGCGTTAATTGGCTGATGGGAAACGGGAGTGTAAACATGGAGGCACGTGGGGAAGTGGCAGCCGGCACCACTAGGTGGAGGCAGAAGGAGGCGTGACAGAAATTAGCCTTTTGAATTTAACTGCCATCAATGTCTACTTAGCCTATAACATAGAATCATCTCGCTTCCTGTGGTTTAGTGGTTTAGTTATTCCAGATGTTGCGCACACAAGCGCGCGCACACACACACACAGACACACACACATACACACAGTATATGAAGAAGAAAGTTGATGTGTGCCACAGTACAATCCAATGAAAGACAGTAAGCTGACTAATCATTTCCTATTAACAAAAAAGTATTGACTTCATTCATCATTCATCATTCATATTCGACGTCATTAAAATGATAATTCTGTTCTTGACTCGATTGATTATGGCCCTCTAGTGCCGTCGTCTGTTATTTGATGGTAACTACAACAAATATATCGCTCATATTGTATGCAGTGTTTGTGTGGTCATGTCTAAATTAATAATACCTACAATTTATTTGTAAGTAAAATAAAAAATTGAAGAAAACCAAAACAAAGCTTTGGCCTATAATTGTTTGTGATATTCAACCAATTGAGAAGCATTTATTATTATTATCTAACTACTTATTATCTACAATACAAATATGTTCATTAGTTAGAATAACAAATATATAGCTGTATTCGTTCTGCTTTTGGAAAAACAAGAATTTGGGTAGGCCTTTTATGTATATGTCTGTAGCCAATAGCCTACATTCTTGTTTACAATCTTGTTAATAATAAATAAATAAATGAATAAACACGAAACAGTTTTTTTTCATGGACGTATGATGAATATGCTATCATCAATAATATCCGAATAACCTTTGCAGTTTAAGATAAACTCTTTGGGCGAGTCTCTGGCGCATGCGCTCTCACACCCTTCGCTCCCGCTCACACTGACCTACCAGTTTCTGCAGCGCAACTTGAAGGAAACCGGGGGTCTAGCAGGAACACACCCAGTGGCTAAATATTGGAATAAATCATATCGGCATGGCCGCTATTTTTGGGAAGATAATATTCGGCATTTATGTGGATATCAAAAGAAGCGATGGTAGGTACACAACGCTTTCAACTAGGCCAAATGATAATCGCGGAGCTAACCCATATTATAACAGAAAATCGTGGATGTCTCCAGGCACAATCTCCACCATCATCTTTGTTGCTGCCTGCGCCTTGGCCAACACAAGCCAACACAACCGCTGAATTGGGGAGGATCGCTTGGGTTTCAGGACGAGACGATTCCTTAGGATAAACCTCGTGTCTTTACAATGATTACCAGAACGGTGACTTGGGTTGACCATCGACTGTCAACCACCAAGACATGACTTACAATTTCAATCACCACCTGTGCGGTTGTCTGGCCAAATAGGTCGGCTGTATTTTATTACCACCGCGCCATCAACAGAGGACATGATCTTGGTCTCTACGCCAACGTGACCGGCATTATGTATAACTTTCAGCCCATGAGGAAAATAGTACAAAGATGGCATTCAGGCTGTCTGTTCGGTGGTTTTCGTTTTAAGTGGCCTATTGGATCAGTAACCATGCATGCATGTCCTGTCACTTAAGTGCAATTACTTCAATCCCAAAAATGCAAATTAAAGATGCTGCAATATTTAGGTTACTTAGGCTCTTTCATGACACAGGCTGTGCCAGCTGCACAGTACAGTAGAACCATTAATTTCCGCCCAGAAATAGGCCATTCGGCATTTTGGCGTCATGCTATGACCGTACACTTCAGTCTATGTAACAGTGGTACAGTTGACTGAACTAACAGCTGGATTAGAAGAAAAACGACGAAATAACGTTTTGCCACGGAAGTGAACAGTTTCTGATTTGATGCGCATACGATCAAATAGTAGATAATTAGCATACTACGAGTGTCTGGATCCGTTTCGATCATGCAGCAGCGAACACGCCTTGTAGCTCCATCATCTGGTCCCTGCTGTCTGCTTCTTTCCTCCACCACAGGCAGAATACACCATGCGATGGTCACGGCCCTCAACGAAGAGAACGAGAGCGTGACTGTGGAGTGGTTGGAAAATGGAGACACCAAAGGGAAAGAGGTAGGACTGAAGAAGAGGAAGCTAAATAATGAAATAAGGCTTGCGCCTTTGTACACACATTGTCAATTGTAATTGCATTTCACTCTATCAAACAGTTTCACCTTGGAATTTAAGTTTCCAGTTCATAATGATAATTCAAATCCAGACATACTGTAGTTCCAGGCATATGAAGCGATACAATAGTATAGCTATATTGTAATAGCCTTTCACTGAAACATACCGTATTGACCATACACACATACTCATGAATAGCTGCTCCTGGCTAGCTGTCATCTGATTGGTGGAGCCTGTAGCTAGCTACCTGTCATAGCCTGGGCGTTTGAGCAGAATATGAATGCCTAGCTCTCATGCTGGAGCTCATCCATTAGTAATACATGACAGCTACATAACAGCTTAGGATCATAACAATACAGTATTACCCAATTAAGTCCCATTAGGAATCCAGCTTCAACCATTTCTGTTTAAACTGTGGGTGTCAGGTAAAAGGACGTAGATTGTATACACTTTATTTAGTAATTTAGCAGATTTTCTGAACGATTTTCAGTTGAGTTCAGAACAAGTCATTTAGGAGTTAGGTGCATGTAGGGCATGTAGGGCATCTTGCTCCAGCATGCCTACAGGTAAGCTGGATATGGGGATCAAACCCTGTACCTTTTGGATTTAGGGAGTCAAACAACATAGCCATTAGACTATCCTGCCACATATTTACATATATTTAAATATAAATTCATTTTTGTTACATAGTATACCCTATCTCATGTCTTTGAAACCAAATCGCCCCTCTGGGACAATTAAAGAAATACTCTCTACTTATGTCCTTTCAACCAAGGACATATGATTTACTGGGTGGGGTACCTGGGTGGAGTAACTCTGCTCCTTGTACCCTCAGATTGACCTGGAGAGTGTTTTCGCTCTGAATCCACATTTTGCGCCTGAGGAGGAGGTGCCGCTGAGTCCAGAGACTCCTCCTTCCTCCACCTCTACTGCTGCCAAAGCCACCAAGCTGCCCAAGGTCTCCTCCACCTCACTATGCACCACCAATAACACACCTTTATCACTTGACACCATTATCCCCATAATCTGGCATATTTTTGTTATATATTGTTAATGGACAAATACATTTAAACATGATGAGTTCTCAAAAGGAACTAGAATAGGAATAGGAATGCCTAAAAAATACTTTGAAAGCCTAATTAATTGGTTAAACGATGACACACTTATCGTAAATACAGTTTTGCCGGTCAATGAAATGCGTCATTACGTTCAATGCAAAGTATCCACAAACTTCTCAACTCAGGTCCATGTCAAGCCAGCCTTAATTTCAGTGTGATGATTGTTATTTTATTTTAGAAATAGCGATAATGACAAATCTCCTTCTTTTCACGATCTTCCAGAGTCGACGGGCAATTGTTCCACCTAAGACTGAGAACCCGATGCGAGAGAACAGAGGTAGGCCCGATGACCCACAAACCATCACCCAGAAATCTACTGGCCAACATTAATACTCTTTACTCTTTTAACTCTTTTATCTTTTATTTACAGAAAAAGTTGTGGTTAGATGATCCCGAACTCATTCCCCTTCGGGAATGAGTTCAGATGATCAATAAAACACTGTAGTTGTGTTAATGATATACATTTCTGTTTAATTATGTTGGATTCAAATGTTTGACCACTACTTTTCCTACTTACAAATACTGTATGTTCATTACATCCTTGAATAACCCCGGATATAAAACCCCCCTCCTGAGATTAATAAAGTGCTTTCTTATCTTAATAGCAAGAAAAATATGTGTATTAATAACATATGTGTACATACAGTATATGGATAGTGGTCCTGTCTAGAACTGTTGGTATGGTCATGGCCATGGTACTGTAGGGCACTTTGGACCAAATGGCATAATATGTTATTTGTCTGTTAGAAGTAGTTAATAATGCCATACATTTCATTTAAAGTACACTGTGTGTGTGTGTGTGTGTTTTAACCTGACTTGTACCCCACCTCCAGCTGCATCGGTGGGCACCACCCGGGCCCGGCCCAGCCACCAGGTCCAGGCCAGCGAGCCCCCTCCGCCTGCCATCAACCCCCAGCCCACACAGCAACAGACCCTGCTCCAGCAGCAGATGGGTAAACACAACAGAGACACTTTCATAATCACATAGAAAGTATCACAATACTAACATGCAGAACCATGGAACAGCAGAAAAGCAGAAGGGAAGAAGTATGGGAAGAGTATAAACCATTCTGTAACCGAGGTGAACAGGTGCACACAGTAACCTTAAAACTACACACAGTAACATACGTAGACAGACACTGTTATAGAACTACACACAGTGACATACGTAGACAGACATAGTTATAGAACTACACACAACTACACACAGTAACATGTAGACACTGTTTTAAAACCACACACAGTAACATACTTAGACACTGTGCAGAACCAAGATGGTGGCGAGGTGAATAATGTGTGGCTGTTTACCAGTCACCAGTGACCTCATGCCTCCCAGGCCATATTGTGCTGGCGAGGCTGAAAGGCCCTTTGAGTCGGCCACAGGCTCAGCTTTTATCATTGCACGAGTTCTCGCTCTTCAGGAAAGCATTCAGATTGAGCATTGAATATAAAGAACTAACACACTTTCATGAAATGAAATATTTAGCTTGAACTTGCAAAATCTAGACTCAAATCAAGCTGTTAGATTGTGATGATTTTTTTCTTTCTTTCCTCTCCCTTTTTGCTCTTCCTATGTCTGTCACACTCTCTTTATCTCTCCCTCTCACCCTCTATCTCTTTCTCTCTCAACCTCCCTCCCTCCCTCTCTTTACCCCTCCCCCTCCCCATATCTCTCTCCTCTCTCCCCCTCCCTGCCCCTCTCTCTCCCCCTCCCTCTCCCTATCTCTCTCACTCCCTCCCTGTCTCCCTATCCCACTCTCTCCCTCTGCCTCCCCCTCTCTATATCTTTCTCTCTCACCCTCCCACCCCCTCCCCTCCATCTCTCCATATCGCTCTCTCTTTCACCCTCCCTCCTTCCTTGTCTCTCTCTCAATCTCTCTCTCTTCTGATTTCTCTCCTCTCTGTCTCTCTCCCCCCTTTACCTCCGTCCCCCCCGCCCTCTCTCTCTCTCTCTCTCTCTCTCTCTCTCTCTCTCTAGCTCGGAGGAAGTCCAACTGTGTGAAGGAGGTGGAGAAGCTGCAGGAGAAGAGGGAGAAAAGGAGACTCCAGCAGCAGGAACTCAGAGAGAAGAAAGCACAAGTGAGACTCAAATCTGACTGCTTTAACCGTGTTCATGTCATCAGATAACACATCAGATAACACACACTTTTTATTGTTGTCTGTCATTGCAGGAGGTGGATGCCACTCTACCCAACTATGAGATCATGTGTATGATCAGGGACTTCCGGGCCAGTCTGGATTACAGGCCACTGAACACCACTGATCTGGTATGTCCTGTTCAAAACAGCAGGTAGGATAGGGAAGGAATTCACCAAAATAACTGAGTCTACCTAGCAACCGAATTGAAGCTTTTGAGAGCTTTAGAATGATTCCTAGGCTGGAAAACAGAGCATACCATTTAATGTTTTTCTGCGCTACAACTGTGTGTTGATGTTTCAGATAGAGGAGCACAGGATCTGTGTCTGTGTACGAGCACGGCCCCTCAACAAAAAAGGTTAATTGCACATATTAACTATGAACACCCTTATTATAATACTAATTGTTAAAGGGACCATATTTTATCGCCAGCTGGAAAATCTACCCTTTAGTGATATCCCAAGTGGGAGTGTCCACCTATTTGTATGATGAATAGATCAGCCTACCAGTTGGTACAGTCCACTGGGTAGGCTGGTCTATTAATCATACGTCTGGGTGACATCACACTCCCACTTGGGGTGTCACTAATGGGTAGAAGTAGCATGGGATGACCAGTCATCATCAAACCTGGTGATTTAAAAATATTTTCGCTTTAATATCCATTGTCTCCATTATCTCTCCTTGTTCAGAGTTGACGACCAAGGACCTGGATGTGATCACCATCCCCAGTAAGGACGTGGTGATGGTCCACGAGCCCAAGCAGAAGGTGGACCTGACCCGCTACCTGGAGAACCAGACCTTCCGCTTCGACTATGCCTTCGACGACAGCACCACCAATGAGATGGTCTACAGGTATAGTATGGGGTACAGGACCCCCTCCCTTCCTACGCCCCTAAGAGCAGTGGATCGAAACCTAGCAGCAGACCTAGACCTAACCAAACCTCGCGCACCTAGCTGCAGACCTTGACCTAGACCAGACCTCGCAGACTTAGGTGCAGACCTTGACCAGACCTAGCTGACCTAGCTACAGACCTTGACCTAGACCATATTTAATTTATATTCTCTATTCGTACTATTATGTTTCTATCTTTGAGCAGGCCCCTGTGACAGTAACAATTTAACATTTCTCTCGTGATCAATAAAGTAATCTGATTCTGAATCCGAATTCAAATTAATCTGAATCCGAATTCAAATTTATCTGAATCTGAATTCAAAATAGCTCACTTGATTCCTCAGGTTCACCGCTCGTCCTCTGGTTGAGACAATATTTGAAAGAGGGATGGCAACCTGTTTTGCATACGGACAAACTGGAAGTGGAAAAACACACGTGAGTGTAATATATTTATGTACAGATATGTATGTGTGACAGGCAAAGTAGAAATGCTTAACATAAATAAAAATGTAAGATAAATAGTTATTTAATATTTAATACATTTCGGGAGGGAATTTTAGGGTTGCATTTATTCCAACACACACTTAGAATATTAGAAGTTCTGCGTTCTGCATCATTATAAATTTGTGTGTATATTTCTCTCATTTCAGACTATGGGTGGGGACTTTTCTGGAAAGAACCAGGACTGCTCTAAAGGGATCTATGCCCTTGCAGGTCTGTATTCGACCTACTTCTACTACTTAATTTCTTCACATAGCTTGGCAGTGGCTGTCAGCCATGTTTGGATTGCATTAATTCTTCCTCTTTTTTTCTTTTCTCAGCCCGAGAAGTGTTTGTCATGTTAGGGAAACCAAACTACAAGAAACTCGACCTTCAGGTCTTTGCCACATTTTTCGAGATTTACAGCGGAAAGGCAAGTGCTTGAAGTTGTCCCATCTATTGATGTTATGAAATATGTTTTATATTATGAATTATGCATTTTCTTGTGTTCTATTTCATATTCTACTCATTCTGGTACATTCTGTAAATGTATCTTCTTTTTTGGGGGGAGGGCTTTTTACTACTTTGAGTATGAGGAAGGTCTTTAGTCCTTGCTTGGTTATAACTGAATGCTCTAACTGGCAGGTTCTAAATGAAGGTTCTAACAACAAGGTTCTAAATTAAGGTTCTAACTACCAGGTTCTAAATGAAGGTTCTTACTGCCAGGCTATACCTGCCAGGTTCTAAATGAAGGTTCTAACTACCAGGTTCTAAATTAAGATTCTAACTTCAATGTTGTAAGTGATGGTTCTAACATTGAGGGGTGTGTGTGTGTGTGTGTGTTGCAGGTGTTTGACCTGCTGAACCGGAAGGCCAAGCTGCGGGTGCTGGAGGATGGCAAGCAGCAGGTGCAGGTGGTGGGGCTGCAGGAGAAGGAGGTCAAGTGCACCGAGGACGTCCTCAGACTCATAGAGGTCGGAAACAGCTGCAGGTAAATGCCTGGCGGTACATACACACCTGGCGGTACATACACACCGGGCGGTACATACACACCGGGCTGTACATACACACCGGGCGGTACATACACACCGGGCGGTACATGCGGTACATACACACCTGGCGGTACATACTGCTGTTCTACTTGTGACAACGTTAAAAGCGTTTTAATGCTGCAGTAGGTAACATTTTCTTGATAGCATTTTGCTCCAAAACATATCTTTACGTAGTCCCGTTGACTCTATCTACTGTGAGTGAGTTTCATTGACTAGTGTAGCAGTTGTGCAGAGATATTCCATTCTCAGGTTTCACAATAAGGCTCCACCTTCTTTTTCCCTACCACATTTATCATAAAAATAAGTAACTTTCTAACCAGCTAGTACTACTAGCTAGCATGCTCCAAATGCTATGCTAGTCTTGAATCGGGTTCAGAAAGTTGATTGACAGCCAGCGTTCTTTCTCTTTGAGCTGCTCTGATTAGTTAGGAGTGGGCCTCGCTGTGAAACTTGAGAATGGAATATCTCTGCACTGATGCTACGCTAATGTGCATGTAAAAAATATTGAAAAGATATTAGAATATAGAATATAGCGAACATTCTCTCTTCTAGGACCTCGGGACAGACGTCGGCCAACGCACACTCGTCCCGCAGCCATGCCGTCTTCCAGATTATTCTGCGGCGACGGGGCAAGATGCACGGCAAATTCTCCCTCATCGACCTGGCGGGGAACGAGCGGGGCGCCGACACGTCCAGTGCTGACCGACAGACCCGCCTGGAGGGCGCCGAGATCAACAAGAGCCTGCTGGCGCTAAAGGTGTTTAAAAAATATTTTATACGTGGTAATATGTCTTATATGATCGTCAACATAGTAATGTTTAATGGTTTGGTTTTCTTCTATTAAAATTGCTTAATTCGTAATTTTTTCCATGTAATTGCATACAGGAGTGTATCCGCGCCCTGGGACGAAACAAACCACACACTCCGTTTAGAGCTAGCAAGCTAACGCAGGTCCTGAGGGATTCCTTCATCGGAGAAAACTCTAGAACATGCATGGTAAGTTATAACCGTAGCATTAACTAACTAATATTCCCATGAATACTATAGATGGTGGTCAGTTATATGTGATTTGCATCTTTCTAGATTGCAACGATTTCTCCTGGGATGGCATCCTGTGAAAACACACTAAACACACTGAGATATGCTAACAGGTAGGACATGTTAATAACATAAAAAAACACAGAGATATGCTAACAGATAGGACATGTTAATCACATACTAAAACACTCTGAGCAATGATAACAGGTTGCACAAGCTAAAAAACACAGTGATATGTTTTAATGTAGGACAACTTGGCCAAGCAAGTTTCAGATTTTTACCTTAATGTACCTATATTTAACGGGTTTTTAATGTCTTCCGGTGTCTCTAGAGTGAAGGAGTTCGGGATTAGTCCCTCCGACATTCCCTTCTCCCAGAGTGGAGGAGGGGGTGGTCGTTCAGAGCTCTCCCCCACCTACGAGTATGGAGACTTGGCCAACAGGTGACCTCTTCGTCTCTAACTCTGCACCCTATCCACCGAGTTTGTCTTACAACGTCCACCCACAATAGTAATCTACAACTAACTTGATCAACTACGTTCTGTTTCGTTCTCTTACGTTCTTTTCGGCCAAGTTCATTAAAAAAACAATGGCAGGCACGGACAGAACTGTAGTTGCTGAACCCCAACATTAAACTTAAACCCATACATTAAACGGGAAGTGAACCCAAAAAATTTTTTTGTTGTTATTTTAAACATAGTAATATGTCTTATATGATCTTCAACAATAATCTATGCCATTTTGTCACTGACTAAAATCACACTGTTATTTAGAGAAAACAGCTTTAAAACTATGTTTTATCCAGTCTGCGCCAACCAGTTTGTGAAAGCTGTACTCTGCTCCGTACTCAAGTTGCGTTCTTTTGAATCTTTGCCTCTCGACTGTGTGTCCAGGACCAAGGAGCTGTCGCTGGATGGCGAAGGCCTCATGGACAGCCCTCTGGGGGACCACCACGCCCAGCTGGAGGTCCTGGAGGCCCAGTGGGGCGTGGGCAGCTCCCCTCAGAGAGACGACCTCAAGCTGCTCTGTGAACAGAACGTAAGGCGCTCACACACACACATAGACGCACACACACACACACACACACACGGACACATGGACATACACACACATATGGACGTACACACATATGGACGTACACACATATGGACATACACACTCTGACCTACACACACATGCACCCATACACACTCACTTGCACACAGATCATGCAAACAAACACACATACGCACATGGCCAAATCATTGTGACTATTAAATAATTAGGAATGCGTAAAGAATAAAGAAGACATCTGTGTACTTACACGTTTGTACTTTAGTGTAACAAGTGTACTTACTGAAACACCCCCTGGTATTTGTGTTGTTCCCAGGAGGAGGAGGTCTCCCCACAGCTCTTCAGCTTCCATGAAGCCGTGTCCCAACTGGTGGAGATGGAGGAGCAGGTCCTGGAGGACCACAGGGCTGTGTTTGGGGTACACTCACATTCTAACCACAGTATAACTTCCATCAGGCTGCCCAATCTGGGGGTCTGGACTCCACTCAGGGTAGCCTGATGTACATATGGGGTCGTGGGGGACTGCTGACTCATAAGCTTTAGATATTTGATGATACCTTTTTTATTACATTTTTAGAAAGGTCTCATAAAGGTCATTGGGATTTTTACTTTGTTCACTGGGACATTGATATTACAGGCAGTTATATACATATAACAACATATACAATATACATAAATGATGTATGTTGCTCGAATGCAAAGTGACTAACAGACAAATGTATAGTTCATTATTCCTCTGACAGTAACAATTTCCCTCGGGATTAATAAGGTACTCTGAATAGGAAACACAGCTGTAATTCACAAACCGTCCACTTTGAGGCATTGTTTTGTTCACCCACGCCCTCCCCGTCTCCTCGCCCCCAGGAGTCTATTCGCTGGCTGGAAGACGAGAAGGTGCTTCTGGAAATGACGGAGGAAGTGGACTACGACGTGGACACGTACGTCACCCAGCTGGAGCAGATCCTGGACCAGAAGATCGACATCCTCAGCGAGCTCAGAGGTAAAGAAGGGCATGATCAGATATTATTGACTATTTAATCATCAAGCAGATACTTTAATCAACAGCCACTTACATTGAATTTAGATACATGTTGTTAATGAGCAGGTAGGCGAAAGGGCATCTTACTGACAAGGATGACTACAGGTCATGGCCGAAATACAGGGCCAGGGCGACGCTTCACGTAGGCAGGGCGGAGCAGTTTTTTTTACCTGCTACACAGACTCCGTCTATGTAGCATGTGGTTGCCTGCATTGCCAGTATTATCCACGTACAAGATCAGCTGTGTGCATATTAAGTTTTCGCCAAGTGATATTGCAGTTGGTTATACAGGGTTTGGAAGTAAAGGCAATATTGACTGGCACTGAATAAGTGGACTAGATTGCTTCTAATACAGGATCAGGGATATACATCAATTTGATTTATGTATTTTAATGTGCAATGTAAAATCACCCACAAGGTTGCTCTGCTGCTGCGTCGCATTGCCTCTGGTACAATGAGGTTTTTATTTTAATCACGTTTAAACAGCTTGTACGTGTTTTTAACATGTTTAATACGTTTAACACATATGGAGTGTTTACCAGTTTGAGAGCTGCATAGCTGCGAGTAGAGAGAAGAAAATACACCTGCCATACAAAAATAGAGAAGAGACGCACAGCTTCCGTGGACTGTGCAGCAGATTCAGTTGGTTATATTGCACGCTCTGTGCTGCGGGCATTCTGCGGCAGACGTATCGCGTCCGTCACCCATGTATTTCGGCCGCTAGGCTGCAGACATTGGGTATAGAACCCACTACATTTTGTCTGGGAGTCGAACACTCTGGCTCACTACATTATCCTGCTCCCCCTTCCGTTAAAGCTCAGATGTTCAAAGAACACTTGGATACAATTGAACTAATGAGGAAATGAATTAAACTAAACTACTCATAATTATTGAAATTACTAGGGCTGGGCATACTGAGTAATGAAATACTTTAAAGTCGCATTGTGTAGATTGAGCCCCTCCCAGTTAGTAGACGGGTGACTTTGAGTTAAAAAAAAAAACTCTATAACAGTGTTCTGTCCACCATAACTGTCTGTGCAGCTGTGTGACGCCAACTGGCTTTCAACTGTAAGCTAGTTTAAATATTACACATTGCGACTTAAATTGAGAACTACACACAACAAAGGTTACTTAGTACAGGAGCACTTGTCTGTTCTGTTAAAGTAGGGGGTAAAGTTTAAAACTTTATATGGGTGGTCCCATAACAAGTACTGAACTTCTTGACCCTCATCCACTTTCTGTGTGTACGCAAAACTCCTGAGATTCAATCTGACTCATCCTCTCTATTCTCTCCCAGACAAAGTGAAGTCCTTCCGCTCCGCGCTTCAGGAAGAGGAGATCGCTAGCAAGAAAATCCCCAGCATGACCAAGAAGTGTCGTGCTTTATAGACACACACACAGATGCATGCTCCTCCCCTGCCTACCGAATTATCGGAAAAGCAATTTTTTTGCAGTACTTGATTTGGGATTTTTACGTTACGATGTCATTCCTTATATTGTCAATGCAACCTGACGATTTTCTTATTGTATTTATTAAGTATTTTACAAGCACTTTATGTTGAGAATTCTGAGCGAATTCATTTTTTAACTGGATAATTATAACATATTGTTATTTGCTATGTTTTGGTTGTAATCCCTTAAATGCTGAATGATTTCTCAGTGTGCCAGAGCGCTTTTCACACACATCATCTCACTTTGTTATTCAGACAGGATTTAAATCCACACTAAACGTAATCTAAATGCATCAGTGTGTTTTAAACCCCGTTTCAAGATCTGCGTTTTCGTTTATTACTTTTGTGATCAATATTTCTTCTTATTTACCATCATCTCTATGAGACAGCCATTCATATGAAAAATCAATGGCAAAATGGTAAATAACGAGAGCAGCAGCAACCGTAAAGTCTATTTGTTTTTATTCCACAGTACAGTCAATGATGAAGCAAGCTGTGGCCCACGGTTAAGAAAAGAAAAAATTTAATCTGAGTACATCTGATTATTTTACAGACATAAAGAACTAATATAAGTAGTAAAACAGATTACTCATATTCTGAAAGAAAGCAACACATGGATTAAGAGCCCCTCTTAAGAAGCATTGTTACTTATATTGTAAAGTTGGCCCACACACAGTGCTCTTTCCAATGGTATTGAATGCTATAAGAGTTGTAAAACAAAGGTTAATAAAGGTTCAGACCACCCACTTGGATTAGATACTGTGAATTTCTGATCTGAGAAGTACTGTTTCTTTTTAAGCATCTGACTAAAGTGTGAAACGTTTTAATCGAAATACTTTAAACGCTGCATATATCTCAAATATAATGATTATTGCCACCATATAGTTTTAAAATCATGTGTCATTTGTCCATGTTGACTAAGTAGCCTAGTGAATATGGGTTAACGTTTCAATTTTATGTACAAAACAAGTTTTAGTAGCTGAAAGCAAAAATTCAGTTAATTCTTAATCTGGAATAATTATCAATATTTTGATTCAGACTGATAGATCACATTTATTAGCCTAAAAGTGGTAGAAATTACAGATAATGTCACATGCTTGCTGCACTAAACATATAGGTATATTGTAATGCACAGTTTGAAACTAAAGATTATAAAACTCAGAATTGTATCATTAAGTATCAGCATGTTTTATAGTGGCAATAATTGTTATGATCTCAAATATATTAAGTATTATGTTTTGCAGAAATTTTCCTTTAACACTGAATACGTTAGGCCTACTGTATATAGATCATGGTTGGCCCAGTAACATAATTTCCTATAAACCATGAACATTTATAATGCTTGGACAGGAATTTGAATTAGTTATTGATATATACTACACTGCACAATTGAACGAGATTGATGAATGAGGTGAGTTATCAGGTTTTTAATACCTATAGTCCGGCCCTTTTAATTTGTAAACAATCCACGTGAAAAATGGATAAATGGGCCACGGTGGACATTTGCGGATTCTTTGAAAATCGTCGTTTTCACCGCTAGATGGCATAATTTCCTCAAAAAGTGGCCAATCTTACTGATTCAACATCAAACACAAGGGCTCTTGTAAAGTAACGCCTCCAATCTAAATGGCATGCAACGCTTGTTCAAGAAATAGTATCTGTCTGGGGCTTCAATTAAACATGCACCCAATTGCTGAAAGAGAACCCTTCCTACATTAATTAGCAAAGGTTCTGTAAAATATTTCGAAAAATAGTTTAGTCCATCATGCTATAAAATGTTTAGCAGTTTACTTTTGTAAAGACAGAGCAGCGGTCAAAAGTGACTGAGTACAAACGTGTTTCATAAGTTGAGGTTCTTATTAAAGATTTTTGGAGTGGTTATGTTGATGAAGTCATTATAGCTTGTGCATTGTGATTGAGTACCTGCTATGTTGGTTTTGCCTTGCCCCGAATTGAACAATAACATTAGACTGACTGACAAACAATTCAACTACGAACTTACTCTTGGTCCTATACGCAGAGTAACGGAAGGAACTGACCGACAAAAACGGACGAACAAAAATGCTACATATTTCAAATATATTTCACCTGAAATGTCCATAATAACTCAAGTGTGTTTAGGTAAATAAATAGCTCTCCACTGAATGACTCCTACATATAGATCTTACTTTACAGTATCTACACTGACACGACCAACGACCATGATCTGGATCGGTAAAATTCCGGACGAGACAGACATTCAACTCGGGACAACAAACCAGTCAGCCAGTAGGGGGACAGGTATGGCTGTATCCAAAAGTCTCTTCCACGGTGGACCTGAAAGCTCAACGCATTGACAAAACCCAAGCAAATTAAGAAAACCTATATTAATTTGACAACAACTCAGTGCAACTCAAGGAAAAATGCAAATAGGCAAAACACGGGCAAATTAAGAAAATATCTTAATCAATTTGAAAACACATGCGCAGCATTTACAAAAAGCGCTGCAAATTCAGACAAGCAAACACGATACAGACAAATCACAACAGAAACTGAAGTTGCTGCAATTACACCAAACGACAACAGAAGAATCGGATTCCAGAGGTCGCTTACAATTTATGAACGCGTCTGGAGAGTGCAATAATATCGGAATCATGCGATTACAATGTTAAAATAAACCGAAAACACTTTAATTTGAGCTAATTTAAAACACCACTAACGGATAGCTGACTTCGATAACGTCATGAAGCACAAATCGTGGCGGCAACAAGTGTGTCCAGACGTGTTCATCACTTTTAATTGTCCTCTGGAAATGCTTCCGTTGTCGTTTGGTGTAATTGCATCACGTTGCAAAATTGATGAAATATTTTCTTTGTCCTTTTGCATTGTCTATTTGCATGTTTTCTTAAGTTGCAGTCTTGAGCTCTCACAGCCACCGTACTCTTCACACAGCATAAACATCACAACATGTCTGCCTTAACGAGTATTTATCTTTCGCTTTCTCCAATCCTCTATTTGCAATAGTATTTGTCATTGGTTTGTATACTTATATGCTTAAAATGCATTTTACATCAAAGTAGATCTGATTAATTTGAAATACTACACTTAATGTGACTAATATTGGACCTGAAGGATATCTATGTTTGTTGTTGTTATATTAGGTTATCTTAATCTTTAAAAATATGCATTCCTGTCAATATTTCAAATGTGATTTTAGGTTGTGACCCATTCTCATACAAAGAGGTTGGATACACTTTAAACCTGTCTACATTTTGGCACGTATAGTTACACACCCTTACAGCTACTTACATTATTTTCATGTCTTCACAAAATGTACACACTGTGAACACACACGTGTGCCTACTAGCACATCACCCTGAAATTAATTTTAAAAAGCTTGTCATGCTCTACAAAGGTATTAACATGTATAAACATGATATAATAACTATATATTCTGCCATATAGTGCAAAAAAAATACAATGAGGTTATACAGTTGAATTACTACAGCATTCAAGAATGGTTTTGGCTTTCGTTGTGGCTTAAAACAAATTGCTAATTGTACATTTTTGTGAATGATACAGAGACAGTAAAGACCTATAGGCACATCCATACTCTGTCTATCTAATGGAAGCAGCGCTAGACAGCATCGTAGAAATAAAAGAGGACGAGGTACAATCATGCCAAAAGGATTTTCAACCGTGATCAACATTTGGTTCTGTTGCTTCACCACTGAATATCCAACTCATTTTCATGGAGCCTTCGGAGTAAGGTTCATGAAGAAAGTTGTGTGTGAAGTGAACTGTTCAAAGTTTCAAAATCGCCCGGTCTCATGGTGCTCCTTTCACAACCAAGGAATCTGGTATCATGGCCATCAGCAATTTTGTGAAAGCCTTTCCTGCCAACAGTCCATGTAAAAATCCCCTTCTCCTTGGATCCCACTTCCCCATCAGTTTGGTGGAATATTGGCCGTTGAACAATTCCTCTGTGTCCCGTCTGACACGGCACCCCCATAACAGCTATATTTGTTGAATGTGTGGTCACGTGAATGCCATCTAAAGTTAGAGAGCAAGAAATGCAGCAAAAAAAAAAACATTGAGGGAGCACTGCATGAGCAACGATCTCCCAGTGGCAGCAGCACATATGCACAGCGGGAGACCACACTACCGCCCTAGTGGCGGACAAGAGGTATTGCAAGCAAATTACCAGATAAAGGGATTGTTGCTGTAGACTGTGGACAGAGTTTGACTTAAGTTCTAATGCTGTATCCCGTGTCCTCTGTCTTCCGTAACATTAGTTTAGTAACGTGTCATGTCATACCATGTCTTGTTGTGGACGTTAAGGCCTTGGGCTAGCCCATTTGGCCATTAAGAGGAGGAAATACGAGCCAGTATCGGACCATAGGTAACAACGTCACACATACACACATAGGTTTGTCAACCCTGTAGCAGATCGACACCACTGGCCAAACTGGTAAAAAGAGCCAGCGAAAGAGAGAAGCACTGAGTGTGTTGTAGTTGAGTATTTATAAACCCTTTTTTCTAATGGTTATTTGTAGGTGTTGATGGTTTGGCAGCTGTCTCTGAGCCCGTGTTAGAAACGTGTGTATGTAATTCTGTGGAAAGTGTGACTTTAAACTAAGTGGAAAATGGTTGGCTTTTAACCATGGACACAAGTCACTTAACTGGCATCTGTGATGGACTATCGGAACATGTTTAAACAAGTGTTGCTCTATAAATTGTCCTGAGCTTTTGTGTGTGTGTGTGTGTGTGTGTGTGTGTGTGTGTGTGTGTGTGTGTGTGTGTGTGTGTGTGTGTGTGTGTGTGTGTGTGTGTGTGTGTGTAAGAGAGCGTACGTGTTAAGGCTTAGAATATATGAATAATAATTTTTTTTCCTAAAATGACCAGTGATGTTCTCTAAATGATGGTATTACTATGGTTTTGCTACAGAGGAATCGTCTCTTTGTTTTCTACTGGTTTCATTATGACCTTAAAATCACACTCTTTCTCTATCTTGAATCTTCCGGTCTGTTCTGCTACTCCGCGTTTAAAGGCTGTATTGACGTGAGCACTTTTAATACACATGGATTGTGTTCTGTGTTCTGAAAGCGTCAGCGTCTCTTCATATTTAACTTTTTCAGGAGATAGTTGTATCCAAAGCGACTTCTTTTTAGATACATGCAGGCAGGTAGGGGTGAGGTGCTTCTAGCTCAAGGATTCCTACAGGTAGACTGCGGACATTGAGGATTGTACCCAGAACCACTTGAGTATCCTGTCCCCTTTTGTCCATTTTTGGAATACAAACAAAAATGCCTTCACATGAATGCAGCCCAACTAATTTCCCAAAGGATGTTTTCCTCAAACCCTGCCCCTATTTCCACACTCCCTCAACATACACAACCACGCCCCCTAATTAACCATGTGATCATCCAATAAAACGTCTTCTTCCACCTGTCCATTGTCCCTCCTACTTGTTACTACAGTACTGTGTCTCAGTCGAATCCTCAACTCCCCCCACCACGCATTCTCACACACACACACACACACACACACACACACACACACACACACACACACACACACACACACACACACACACACACACACACACACACACACACACACACACACACACACACACACACACCCCTACCTATTCTTGGATCATCCAAACACGTCCTTTTCTGCCATCAACCATCCTACTTGGGTACAGTAATGTGTGTACAATAATGTGTGACCGATCCTCCACCATGCCATATGCACACACACACACACACACACACACACACACACACACACACACACACACACACACACACACACACACACACACACACACACACACACACACACACACACACACACACACACACACACACACACACACACACACCCCTCTAAGATCTGGTACAGTACTGTGTGTCTCACCTCCACCACCACTACCACCCCCAACACTCTCACCCCAGCACCCCGAGTTCTGAGGCCTTCACTTGGGGCTGAGCAGTCCACTGCTGCCCTCCCTGGTGCTCCCGCTGCGGCCCCAGCACCCGGCAGCGATGCTCATGCTCCGCTGGGCCGTGCTGGCCACGGCTGACGGTGTCCCACGGTCCATCTCGCACTGGCTCTGCGTGCGCTCTGTCCGCCCCGGCGTGGTGGCGGTTGTCACGACGACGGTGCCACCCACCACGCCGGCGCCCCCAGTCCCGGCCGCCCCGGGCTGGGAGGAGAGGGTGCGGAATACGTGGTTGCGCTTGCGGAGGAAGTCCCCGCCTGCCGCGCCCAGGCCGAAGCTGCCCTTGCGGAGGACCATGCGGGCGCTGGCCGACTTGGCGGGGCGCGACCGCTGGTTGTACTCCAGCTGGGCCAGGTGGCTTGCGTAACCATCTGGGATGAACTGGTGGAGGAGGAGGAGATGGGGGTTAAGTGACTGGCCTTGTACATTCATCAATCATTCATGTGTTCATTCATGTCTTCATGTACTCATTTGTCCATGAATTGAGTCATAGGTTCAGTGAATCTTGGATTGGTTCATATCATCTCTTCGTCTGCTCAATTTGTTTACTATTCATGAATGAATACAGTCCTTCTTTTCGTTTATAAATGTAGCAATGCGTTTGTTAATATTATAGTACTTAGTATAGTATATATAGTATAGTATAGTATTATAGTTAATATTATAAAATAGTGGTGAATTATGTGTGTGTTTGCAGACTGTAAACTACTGCAAACTCCCCTTCTGGACGCAAAATTATGAATTTGGAATCAAACAACTTGTCTGAAACTGGGTAAGACAGGCAAACGTCAATTTACAAATATCTCAGGCGTTTCCCTTTAATGACATAGTCCACAGTAAGAAGATGGAGGTCTTCCACAGTGAGCTGTAGATGGAGGAGATACCTGACACTGGCTTAGCATCTTCTTGGTCGCTCTTCCAACGATGTAGATGTGAGATGGAGAGAGGCCGATAGAGGAGTACACCGAGATGTCTTTAGTGGAACCGTAGGCCGCAAAGATCTTCATATGGGCCTGCACCAAGAGACATAGATATAGTTTATTTGCTGTTGAGGTTTTCCAAAACGTCTGGGGTGGCAATCCGGCGGAAAAGTGTAGACACGCCTATTTCTTTTGTTAATTGAATGATAGGTGATCATATCAGCTAATATGTATTTTGTGATGAAACAAAATATAACTAAGAAATCCATTTATACAAAGCATGGCGAGATGTATTATTTATGTTCTGTTTCGTTCACAAAATAAATATAAGCTGATATGCACTTTGTGAATGAAATAGAATATAAATAACAGCAATTTAGGTAGACCCAATCCGAATACCTGTGACTTACCTCCACATCCTTACCAGCAAGAAAAACATAAACTGCTCTTAAAATCACACTACGGTAAACGATATACTACATGGCTCCTACATACATACATATATATATTCCTTCACTACAACAACACATCAGAAAGAAATTCCTTGTATGTACAAATTTACCCGGCAGCAAAGCTCTTTCTTCCTGTTCTAATTCGGACATTTGTATAAGTCTACATGGATCCACCATTCAAACCTAAAACACAAGCCATTTGTACCTCACAGATGAGGGACTTGAGGAAGTTGGCCTTATGGCGTAGCGGGTCGTGGACCAGCCCCTCGCAGAAGGACACAATGCCATGAGGGAAGTTGTGCTGGGACAGCCACGCCACCACCCTCTGCTTCTGCATGTCGGGACGTCCCGTCACGTACACGATCAGGTAGCCCAGGTCCTGCCAGTGCCTGGACACAATAAGAAAGAGGACGATTAGAGCGTGAATATAGTGTTCTGCTTTGAGATTGAACCCTTAATGTAGAACTGCTAAGTATCCTGTGTATTTTGTAATCATGTATTTATATAAATATTTTTACCAAATGTTCTGTAAGTTAGGTTAAACAAAACCTCTTAATCGTATCGTAGAGAGAAAGGTTTGTGATCATTTTTAAGGTCATAAGAAATTAATTGATCACAAGATGAATTGATCACTAGATGAATTGATCACAATGTGTGTGCGTGCATATGTGTGTGTGCATGCGTGTGCGCGTGTGTTTGTATTTTCCCCATGGATTCTTACCTCACTACGTCCACAGCTCCGGCGCGCACCTTGGGGTCGCTGCCCATGATGGACACGCTGGCAGCGAAGGAGCCGTCGATGCTGAACACCACGAACTCTGTCCCCTGTGGTAGTACGGTCAGGTAGCTGTCTGCGGACGTATGGTCACCCCTGTAACGGCATGCGCACACACACACACACACACACACACACACACACACACACACACACACACACACACACACACACACACACACACACACACACACACACACACACACACACACACACACACACACACACACACACACACACACACACACACAAATGAAGAGGGTAAAGACGGATTCAAAAAGTGCAGAGTAATCAGAATTGGAGACTGCAGAGAGATAGGGAGGAGACAAGGGAGATAAATATAGAGAGGGATAGAGAGGGAAAGTGAGAAAGTTAGAAGGAGAAAAAAGTGAGAATTTATTTAGCTGATAGAGAGTACTGAAATTAGAATAGGAAGAGGAAGTAGTTTGTTGAAACCAGGAGTAGGTGGTTATGAGATAGTTGTTATCTTTGCTCACCGGACCACCATCTTAACTGGGTAGACCCCGGTGCTGAGTCTCTTGCTGTCAGGGATGGTGTAGGAGATCCTGCCGCTACTGCTGGTCAGCTCTGTGTCGAAGTACACCCACTCTCCAGACGGAGGCTGCGTCATGATGTGGATGTCGATCTAAAGACAGAAAGAAGAAAATGTCCTAAACAAATCTCAACAAAGAAATCTTTTAGCGATGAAAACAGGATAACTCCCAAAGAATTGTATATATTTTTCAATATTTCCCTCTTAAAAAGTACTAGTAGAACATTTTTAAAAGCAATGTAATTTAACATATTTTTGCATTCAACTGAAATGTAGGTCATGTTTCGACATTTGAAGTGAACAATGGGGTGCTAGCTGGTGCTAGGGGGGCTGACGGACTACCTTCTCCCCAGTGAGGGTGA
Organism: Lota lota; assembly: GCA_026745465.1. NCBI lineage: Eukaryota > Metazoa > Chordata > Actinopteri > Gadiformes > Lotidae > Lota > Lota lota. The sequence goes on from JACYXH010000753.1 coordinate 230,394, forward strand.
CCATATCCAGGGGGCCGTACATGAAGCGACCAGTCACCAACTGGGCTACGTCCTCAGAGAACACAGCATCACACACACGATGGTTGGCGGTGACATTCTGAAATAAACAAGAAACACAGCCATCATTTATTATTAATTCACTAAAAGTCAGTGCTAGGTTGTAGCTAGCTACCCTAGTTTCTAGACCCTTGAAACTTGTCAGGTGTTTTAAGCCAATACAATTTCTTATTTTTCAAAAAGGTTATTTGGTTTTTATTGTTTGTTTACACAGAACTTACATGCATATCGCATTCTATATCACTTACTGCAGTGACATTTGTTACAGTTAAGAATTTCCTATTACAAGACATATCGACCAATAATTGACAGAAATATTAAATACAATCTATTAATAAATTTAATAATATCATAATTTGTTCAACCATAAATTCAATAAAATTCACCCCTAAACTATCAGCTCTCGGGTTTGCGAATTTTAGATATTTTAAGGTTAAGAAAGGAAGACGAGGTGTTTTCGTACCCTTATTTTGACCTGAGTCCTCTTGCGAAGCCACTTCTCCCTGGGTTTAGAGGGTGTGAATTCTGACACCTCTTTACCGTCTAGCTCCAGAATACTCGCGTTCTCATGCCTCATCACCTGGACAACCAAATCATGACAAACCATTATACACAAGGAGTAATATAAAACCATTTTTCAAAATAGGTAGTTAAAAGTGTGCACTTTGTACTCTTGTTTAAACCTGCAATATCTGTATAACTGAGAACTAACTATTATGCACTAATACAAAGTAAATTGGAAAATGGAAAATGTAACAATTTAAATGTAAATTAGTAAATATAAAAATGGTGAACGCTAAATTACTATAAAATTCTAGATGACTAAATGTTAAATGTAAATATTATGAAATGACTAAATGTAGAGGTAAAAATGGGGTGGGGGGAGGGGTGTCTGTGTTGTCGTGGTTGTGGCGGGGGTCCGGACCTGTCGCAGGATGAAGGCCACCACGTCAGTGGACTCCCAGTAGGAGGCGTGAAAGAGATGGGGCAGAGCCACAGTGGGAAACGCCGTCAGCGCGTCGGGACAGTAGAGAGCAAAGTCCATCCGCTTAGAACCCCACCAGTGAGATGCGACTGGAGAGAGAGAGGGGGAGAGAGGGTTAATTTAGAGAATGATGAGAGAGAATAAGGGGGAAAGAAAGACAAAAAGAGAAAGGGGAGAAAGAAAGAGTGAGAGAGAGGGAGACAGAAAGAGGGAGAGAGGAGAGAGAGAGAGAGAGAGGGTGGGGTGTAAATATAGAGTGAGAGAATAGATATAGAGAAAGAGAAAAAACTTCTCAATGATGAGAATGGAGAGAGAAAGACAAAGAAAGAGGGAGCAATATGGAGGGAAAATGGGAAAGATAGCGAGAAAAGGGGCCAGAAAAAGAGAAAGAAAGATAAGAACTAAAGCGTTATCTTGTTTTATTTCGATCCCCTTCTCATCATCTCTATATTGTATCTCTGAACGGAGAGACAGAGAGAACGTGCGTTTGTGTGAGAGAGACTGAGAGATCTGCCCTATCTCTAATCTCTATGATCTAATGTTCTCTAGGTTCCATTGAAGCACAGTTGAAAGGTCCAGCTGATAGTCTAAAGGCCCTGACACACCAAACCAATGTCAAAGAACTAGCCGCGATGATGGCCGACTGTTGAGTTGTCCCGCATCGCCTGGGGCTTGACAAACAAGTTGCATTTGAATACACCGCAAAGACTACAGCCAACAGCCCACCAGCATGTACGTTCTGCGCCTGCGTGCGAGGAAATAACTCCCTACCAGCAAGTGGCAGTAGTCAGTATTCATCTTTCAAAAAGGGACAACTGAAGACCTAAGAGTGGGGATGTATACAAAGCAGCGTTTCCCTTACATTTCACACCACTCTCGCTCAGACTGTTTTGTAATCGAGAATATGTGTAAATGATGAATGATTAGATTAAGTGGAAAAATGAAACACTCTTTTTGTGCATGCCCCCTTGACGAAGTCGTTTGCTGCTTCGCTCACTTCCGTTTCTCTTCTCGTGCATTGATTAGCTTAAGCTGAACAGCCGATCCGAGGGATTTCTCTCACCGACGGCCTCAGTCCCCGATTCAGCATGCTGAATCGGCCGAAAAACCGCAGACAAGGGCAGACTAGTGCCAACGGTGTGGGACACATCGCAGAAACTAGGGCCACAGACCCTCACCAACTGCCCGACATTGTCCAATGGCCGACCTTCGGCCCAGTGTGTCAGGGACCTTCGGCCCAGTGTGTCAGGGCCTTAAAGAAAGAGCAGCACATTCTCTACAGTGTAGGAGAGTAAAACCCAGAACCAACAGCTTTCATCAAGTTCCCCTTTTTCTCACAGACACAGAGTGGGGAAGGAGCAGAGGTCATCTGAGGTCGTCGAGGAGACTAGCAACCACATAGCAGGAGAGGACAGTGGATTAAAGGGCCCCTATTTTACCACCCGGTGTGATCAAAAGATGGATAGACCCACCTACCAGCCTACCCGCTTGGACTGCACCAACTTGCTAGGATGATCTATCCCGTCATACATCTGAATGGACACTCCCACTTGTGATGTCAGTAAAGGGTAGATTTTGAAATGGCTGGTCATGACTAATCAACATCACACCTGCTGGTAAAATACCAGCCGTTTAAAGTTGTACAAGAAGTCTGGGGGTGAAACTAAAACTCTAAGGGGAAGCATCTGATGAAGGGGAACACCAGGAGAACACAGAGAGACAGAGAGGAAGTGAAGGAAACCAGTGAACACGAAACGATCCTGCTTCCAACCCCTCACTTCCTCCCGTGGTGTCCTTCGAGGGTACCTTGCTCTATACACCGTATCGCCCCCGGTGACAGGGGGGAGGAGCCTAGCAGCACTTCTGTGACGTGCCAGGCGACATCAGCAAGGTCAGGGGTCACGGGGTCGGACTCTGCCTCACAAGGTCGGACTCTCTTGGGCGAGCGGAGGGAGGGGGTCCGAGAGAGCAGTTTGTGGTAGGGCAGGGCCAGCTGGGACAGCAGACCCAGTCGCTTACTGGGACTGCTGCTGCCTTCCAGTGTGGGTGCTGAGAGGAGGAGTGGGGCGGTTTTTAAAAGGCGGGGAGGGGAAAGATCATAGTTTAACACTGGCTATCACATCCCCCTCCCCCTCCCCCAGGCCTTAAGTCTGCTGAACCTTTGACGACACACACGTTTTATTCGTAATTGTATTGACTTGCACAATTGAGGAAGTGTGGAGTTCAACCATTCAATTGCCATTAATGACCGCTGGCTGCTGCTGATGTTCTATTAATTGTCGGATTTGTTGTTTTCTCTTTATCCATTTCTGCACCAATACACTACAGCAAGTACCTTGTCTGTGAAAGCTTATTTAGCAATACAACTCTCTCAAGCTCTAGTAAAAATAAACTTTAACCATCCACACGTATTTCCACCTATTTGGTCTCCAGACCGAAAGGGGAAAGGCCTGGATCAACGTACTGGTGGCGATGTTGGAGGCGGTGTAGGAGTCGGCCATGCCCGACACCTGGCTGGCCAGGCTGGCCTCGCTGGCCCGCCGATGCCCCCGGAGGTGGGGAGCTCCAGCCAGGGCGGACGTGGGGTACAGGCCGTCCACCAGTAGACTGCCACAGTGAGAGTGGAGGAGGGCGTCGGCTGAGGAGAGAGACAAGGAAAAGAGAGGATGGGGGGGGGGGGGGGGGGGGGGGGGGGGGGGGGGGGGGGTAGTGACCGACTTACTGCAACCTGTTGCTACCCAGCACTCTGTCCTGTTGGTTTTTAGTTTCTTCCTAATTTGGTTGTTGTAGTACTTGGATTGTTCGTTATTTCATTATTTATTTTAGCAGTTTTTCTGTCTTTATTTTGCAGCTGTGTACTTTGATTGTGCACTCACTTTTGATAAGAGCGACCACTATAATGCTAAATGTAAAATGTAAACAGAATGAAAAACAAGTGAGAAATTCTACATAGTTTATAATCAAAAGTAATATGATAAAAAACCATCACAGACTACCTTTTACATACAAAACGATAAGGAAATAAACACTTACTTACCTAGCGGCCATCTTGATTCTAAACACTAGCAGGATACTAACGGAATGCGGAATTCCACATTCCGTTAATATCGTTCCATCACCCTGCTAGTGTTTAGAATAAAAATGGCCGCCAGGTGAAGAAGGCCAATTAAACGAAGACAAAAGAGAGCCAGTAAAACATAGAGAGAAGCTGAAGAGAGACACACCATCCGCGGTGGGCTGCGTGGCCTGCCAGTTGAGCACCGGTACTGGGATGGAGGTCTCTGTGATGGTTCCTTCTTGGTTGCGGAGGGCCCCTCCCCCCCCGGGTTCCACCAGCAGGTGGGGGTTACACTGCATGGTCTCTACTAGCAGGGGGGGGATGGAGGAGGGGACGGAGAGGACACAGACATATATATATATACACCACAGTGATACACAAACATGTCAGAGACATGACACGTGTGTGTGTGTGTGTACGTGTGCGTGTATGTGTTTATTTGTGTATGTGTGTGTATATACGAAACCCCCAGCCGGTCTCTTCCAGGAGAGTAGAGTGTGTGTGTGTGTGTGTGTGTGTGTGTGTGTGTGTGTGTGAGTGACCATGAGTGTGAGTGACCATGAGTGTGAGTGTATGTGTGTGTGAGTGACCATAATTGTGAGTGTGTGTGAGTGACCATGAGTGTGAGTGTATGTGTGTGTGAGTGACCATAATTGTGAGTGTGTGTGAGTGACCATGAGTGTGAGTGTATGTGTGTGTGATTATTTCACCAAGCAGGGCAGTGTGTGTGTGTGTGTGTGTGTGTGTGTGTGTGTGTGTGTGTGTGTGTGTGTGTGTGTGTGTGTGTGTGTGTGTGTGTGTGTGTGTGTGTGTGTGTGTGTGTGTGTGTGTGTGTGTGTGTGTGTGTGTGTGTCTCACCCAGCAGGGCAGAATGTGTGTGTGTGAATTTATCCCCCAGCAGGGCAGAGTGTGTGTGTGTGGGTGAGTGTCTCACCCAGCAGGGCAGAGTGTCCGTCCCCCAGGGGGAAGCGCTGGTAGCGGGGGACGGAGAAGGGGGGCAGCAGGTGAAAGCGTTTCCCCAGCAGAGGTTCCAGGCGCGAGGCCGAGGGGTCCGCAGGGTGGAACAGGTTGTACACCTGCTGGCAGGCCGGCCGCAGCGCCGACACTGGACACAGAGGAGGAGAAAAAGAATAACCATGACGCTAACCATAGGGCCACATTCACCTAGTGGCCGTCTTGGCTATAAACGTTAGCTGGGTGGGGAAACTGAATGTGGAATGCCACATTCAGTTTCCCCACCTAGCTCCTGTTTAGAACCAAGATGTGGTGAACAATGAAGATCCATCTAAGATAAAAATCAGTTAGAACTTGGCCAAGAATTTCGGAGGGCAATGGCCAAAATTCTGAATTCTGAATTAAAAATGCTAAATGCTGAAATCTAAATTCCAAAACATTATATAATAGACATTATGTATTATATACATTATTTAAGATACAAATACAAATGTGAAAAAGAAATTGTAATTTCACAATTCCCAATTCACACACTACAGGGGATAATCTGCTAGAAGTCACCGGTGTCAAAAGTGTATCGTAGAACACCAAACTACCAGGGAGTGATCATCAGTATTAGGGCGTTCCTCACCATCCAAGGAAGGCACCACAGTCTTCCTGAGGGCCAGGACCAGGCCCAGCGGGGAGCCGAACATGAAGAAGTCTGTGACCTCGAAGTCGAAGCGGCCCAGAGTCCCGCCTTCCAGCATGGTGCTGTTACTGGAGCGACGAGATCCCGCCTCCCCGTGCAGCACGCTGGAGTGCAGGCTGGTACACACACACACACACACACACACACACACACACACACACACACACACACACACACACACACACACACACACACACACACACACACACACACACACACACACACACACACACACACACACACACACACACACACACACACACACACACACGAAATTGAGTAACAGTAACAGTGTTTCCTACCTGGACAGGAAGTGATAGTGAGTAACAGTAACAGTAACAGTGTTTCCTACCTGGACAGGAAGTGATAGTGAGTAACAGTAACAGTAACAGTAACAGTAACAGTGTTTCCTACCTGGACAGGAAGGCCTGGTGCTGTTTGATGGTGTCCAGCTCGTAGGTGGAGGAGTCGCTGCGTTTGCGGGGCAGCTGTCTCTTGGGGTCGTCCGCCCCCAAGCTGCGGGGGATGTCGATGTTGCTGCGACTCAGGTGACGGCTACCCTCAAGGGAGGGGGAAGAGGAACCACTGTTTATCACTATACCCGGAGACAGGAGGTCCGTGTCCTGGGAGAGACACATAGACGAGAGTTAGAATGAGAGAGTGAGAGAAAAAAAGAGAGAGAGAGAGAGAGAAAGAGAGCAAGAGAAAGAGAGAGAGAGAGAGCAAGAGAAAGGGGTAAAACAGAAAGAGGGACATAGACAGACAGAGAGAATAAGATACATTTTGTCTGGATGACAGCTAGGCAGTAGTGGCACAGCTTCTTATCAGGAGTGAAACATAGCGAGCGATCAAGTTGATATATGGGTGAGATAGAGAGCTCAAACTGATGAAAGGGATCACCCCTTCATCCTTTGTCTGATGGAAAGAGAGATCAAGTTGGTGAAGGAGTGAGACCTAGAGAGAGATCAGGATGATAAAGGAGTGAGACATAGGGAAAGAAGATAGCTACATGGTAGGTGATAGTGACATGGGACAGAGGACAGCTAGGTGGCAGTGACATGGGAGAGAGGACAGCTAGGTGGTAGTGACATGGGAGAGAGGACAGCTAGGTGGCAGTGACATGGGAGAGAGGACAGCTAGGTGGTAGTGACATGGGAGAGAGGACAGCTAGGTGGAAGGTGGTAGTAACATAGGACAGAGGACAGCTGGGTGGAAGGTGGTAGTAACATAGGACAGAGGACAGCTGGGTGGTAGTAACATGGGACAGAGGACAGCTAGGTGGTAGTTACATGGGACAGAGGACAGCTAGGTGGTAGTTATATGGGACAGAGGAAAGGTAGGTGGTAGTGACATGGGACAGAGGACAGCTAGGAGGTAGTGACATGGGACAAAGGACAGCTAGGTGAAAGGTGCTAGTAACATGGGACAGAGGACAGCTAGGTGCTAGTGACATAGTACAGATTAAAGCTGGGTGCTAGTGAAATAGGACAGGGACAGAGGACTAGCTGGTACCTGGACACTGATGGTGCTGCCCCGCCGGCTGGAGTTCTGGCTCTCACAGACGCTCAGAGAACTGCTGCAGAGAGCATCAAAGCCCAGGATCCCCCCCACACAGTCCCCAATCACACACACCTGAGGCACACCACACATGGATACACACATACATAGACACACACACACACACACGTATACATACATAAACACACACACATGGATACAAACATACATAAACGCACACACATGGATACACATATTCATTACACATACACAAAAAGAAACAAAACACACACATATAAGAGTGTTCTCTTACTATTGCATGTGAAATGTGGTGTTAGGTAACCAACTACGGGTTAAGTAATAAAATAGAATAACATAAATAAACGAAATATATAAATTACAAAATATGACACCCATGGCTGGCATCATTCCTCTCTGAATTATATTATTATTATGTTATATTATATTACATTATTATATTATAATATAATCTGATACTATACTACATCACATTAAATTATTATTATAAATTATGTAATATTTTATTATTACTCAACCCACCTGGCCAGAGAACGACGCCCCCTCCACAGACTTCATGAAGTCAGCGTACACCTGATTGGCTCTGATGATGACGGTTGCCACGGCGTCCTGGTACTGAGGAGCGGAGGTGGCGAGGAGTGGGAGCGCTGCCAGAGGGATGTGGTCCTGACTGTTGGACAGACATCCCTCATCGTAGCTGTACGGACTCAGACTGCACAGAGAGAGGGAGTAGGTAAGGTGTGTGCCTGTGTGTGTGTGTGTGTGTGTGTGTGTGTGGATATCATGTGAGAGTGTGTATGTGAGAGTGTGTGTGTGTGTGTGTGTGTATCATGTCAGTGTGTGTGTGTGTGTGTGTGTATGTAAGAGTGTGTGTGTGCGTGTGTACGTGTGTGCGTGTTCAAACATGCTTGTGTGTGGATATCCATGTGCATGTTTCTGTGCATGTATTTGTGTTATACGTCTTGCATCTTGCAGCAGCTTCACAGCAGCCTGTTGCATGCAGCCAGTGTGTGTATTTGTGTGCATGTGTGTGCGTGTGTGTGTGTGTGTGTGTGTGTGTGTGTGTGTGTGTGTGTGTGTGTGTGTGTGTGTGTGTGTGTGTGTGTGTGTGTGTGTGTGTGTGTGTGTGTGTGTGTGTGTGTGTGGTAACCATAGTAACTGACTTGGAAACCAGCGAGAAGGCCTCGGAGCAGACGGCAGGACAGGGGACCACGCGGATGGCGATGTGACCCAGAGCCGAAGGGTAGTGGACCCTCATCACCGTCTCAAACGCCCCGCCCAGCGTGTTCACGTCCCCATGCTTGCTGCTCGGATCGCCTGGACAAGAACCAACATTTAAACAACACAGGAAAGTCAGCAGAGTTACCTTAGTTAGCGGTTGTATTTTACTGTCTATTTAACTGACTTTGAGCTTCTCTGAACTCTACTCCTTTTTAGAAACTTAAAAATCCTAGCAGAGTAAAAGAGTACTGTGGGAGTGTGTGTGGATGGTGGCTGGTTTAAGCAGCCTCACCTGGCCCGAGTCAGACTGATTGGAGTCTGGAGCTGGGTGAGGCTGCACACCTGTTGCACATTGAGCAATCAATGTGCACAGGTTAAACCAGCCACCACCACACACACTCAGAGAGAGCTCTCCGGCATGGCAGCATGGAGCACTAGCTGCATGCCTCATTCTATGCAACCTTAACAATAAACCGGTTTTCAACATCACCACCCTGTGTCCATTCGTTTGGAGGAGCCCGAGGAAAGTCACCCAGGTGGAGTGAGAAAAGCCACCTTGGTGGCGTGTAGTAGTGGACATTGCTACAAGTACATTTTTGAACTCCAATATTAATTGTATGCTTGAATTGTTCTCAGCCTCACTAGTTAGTTGCTGTAGATAGAAGCATCTGCTAAGTGACTAAATATAACGAAGATTATTTTTTATCCGCATTTCCCATACACATCTCTTTAACTTCCTCTGAAACAATGAAAAAGGAAGTCCTATTCCATTTCATAATAGCAGTGTGGAGGGCTGATATGGTTTTGAAGTTAGTAAAGCAGGTTCTCCCACCATCACCAAATCAATCCTGATCAAATTTAATCAAACATGAAGACGAATACACAAATCAAATCAGGTGCCCTCCTACATTTTGTTTCCAACGGCCCTGAATGGCTTTTGGAGCTCAATTTAACAACACCGTTTAGTTGAGGTGAGTTCACAGATACTTCACTAGATATGCTTCCCTGTATTTCTCCCTCAAAACATAAATCCAATATCACTTTCCCCTCAGTTCTAATCGCGGTAACCACTCTAATTAGCACAAACTAATTAACTAAGTTTTCACTGCATAATTCTGATATTACATGAAGTTAGGCTATAGTATACCTATGTGTATTATCCTAAAAGCTATTATAGTAAATCCGTCTTTCATATTGATATTGTGTTTTATAATGTGTGCTGCTGATATAAAAAAAACTAATTTCCCCTCTGGGATGATTAAGTACCCATCTGATCTAATCTAATCAATACGTGTGTATAGTGTAACAGTATATAGTATAGTGCTTGTACATCGTGACGGCATATCGCAATGATCGCCTCCATTTTGTGAGCATAACAGCATTAGAATGTTAGTTTTGATGTTAGTAGTATTGTTTTTTGGTCATTGTTTAGTAATTCATCGTGAAATTGTTTGTCATTATGGGAAGCTGTTGTGTTTGAAACTGCAACAGCGTTTCTCAAGTGAGACATGGCAAAACAACATTTTCATTAGCCTAGGTTACGGTATATTTATGTTGGTTTAGGATTTTACTGTACTACAACTCTCTTGAGTCTTCTCAATATGGCAGAGTATCGCCAACAAAACATCCCATGATGCATTGTGATGTACAACCCCAATAGGATACCAGAGCCGGAGTCCAAAATGTTTCCTCCATGCAGAACAAGAATGAGGACATGAGTCTTAGCAGACTGCCGACACTGCTGGGAACATCCATCCTGAGAGAGTGAGAGAGAGAGAGAGAGGAGAGGGGGAGAGAGAGAGTGTGAGAGAGAGAGGGGGTGAGGAGGAGAGGAATAGAGACAGTGAGTGAGAGACAGAGACAGAGAATTAAAAAGAGAGAAATACAGATAGATAGTGATAGAGAGAGAAGGAAAGAAAAAGCATGATCAAGAGAGAAAGAAAGAAAGACGAGGGGAGAGAGATCGATCAAGAGAGAAAAATGGGAGTTAAAGAAAGAGTGAGAGACATGGAGAGAGATAGAGAGAGAGGAAGAGAAGGGAACAGGAATGAGAGGTGGAGAAGTAAGTTTCAACGACGGGGACAAATGGTAAACGTTCAGGGGGAAATACAGTCATCTGATGCTGAACCGTATTGCTCATATACTGTAAGTATTTGTTCATATACATTTAAAAATACATATAATACATACAATGATACACATTTAACACATTTTCGGGGTTATTTGATTTACACATTTATAATACTTGCTTATTATACTTAATGTCTTTCTAGTTGTACCTCCATTTGTGAGTCCTCGTTGCTCATGACTGTGTACTCCCCACCAGATTCCTGATACAAAGTTTCTGTAAAGCGAAGAGAATTGCGTTACATACACAATATAATTCACCATTAATACTTTATGTGTTGTGTTATGTTTTATTTCAAACTACTCCCATTTTTACAAGATCCAAGGCCAAAGAATGAAGCCAAATGATGAGGTAATGAAAATGCAAAAGGTAATTCACTTAAGTGAATTGCCTTTTGTCTTTATTATTAGTTAAGTTATTAATAACTATATATCATAAGTATATAAGTAATTATTAGGCTCCTTCGTGTGTGACAGACATATTTTATGGAACCATCTACTGTATGTGTTATGTGAAATACCTCAATGGACCCTTTGCATACCAAACACAAGGTGAACTACATTTTGTGTAGTTTGATGTCTTTATGTCTACATGATACATGTAGTTGTAAGCCTGTATGAACACAGGTCTGTATGAAGCCCCACCCTGTGCTTCATTGGCCTCCATCTTGTCCATGAGGTCGTTGGAGTTCCACTTGCTGATCTGCTTGGCGAACATCTCGTCGTTGTCTGAGAAGTCTTCTGTCGAGAACACAACGGATAATTAAAAATACTGGAAAACAACCCTTGAAGAATTAACCTAGAATGAATAATAAATGTTTTAACCCCCACAAAGAAAATTTAAAAATAAACTCCAGTAAAATGTCTCCATATAACAGTTAAAAGAATGCATGGATCTATAATGTGCTCATTTTACTACCGCCAGCTAAAACTAAGCTAGTTTGCAGTTTAACGCATAGTAGCAAGAGGCTGGTCTGACATAGCACTTGCAGTACAGCAATTATTGCCATTGTTGTTTTAGCATGACTAGTACTATGATTAGTTTGATAAGTTGTAGTTATAGTAGTAGTTGTATATTATAACTCTGACAGGTACAAGGTGTGTGTGTTTACCGTGTGCGTCAAAGAACTCATCTTCGTCTGTGCTGTCGTCCGAGTCCCGGGCAATGCTCTGCATCCGCCACTCAGAGATGCTCTGGTGGGAGGGGCTACCTGCAGACACAACAAAACCATTTCAACACTCACTTATCCTCCACACCATATAAGATGCGTTGTGAGGGGGGAAAGTCCTCACCTCCTCTCTTGGAGGACCTGTTGGAGGACTTGGACGAGGTGGACCACTGCTTGGTCAGCTCCCCCCTGGCCTCCCCCTCCTCCCCCTTCCCCTCCGCCTCCTGGGCCACGCCCGCCGACTCCCCCTGCTCCTGGTTCTCCTGGCCCTGCTCCTGGTGATGGTGGTGGTGGTGGCGGTGGTGGTGCGAGGAGGAGGAGGAGGAGGTGGAGGAGGAGCCGTTGGCCTCGGCCGTGCCCCCACCTGCCCCCGACGCCTCCTCTGTGAGGCTGTACTGGGCCATCTTCCGGGCCAGGGCCAGCTGGGTCTCCAGCTCCAGCTGGCGGATGTCCTCGATGGTCAGGCCGTACCACTCGTCCTGCCAGCACCAGGCCTGCCGGTGGGCGCGCACCATCACCTTACGCAGCCCTGCAGGGAGTTACATGGACACACTGTTTTCACTCTTTTTTCACTATTATTTCACTATTAAACATATACATTTAAAACCTGCACTATGTCACTTTTCTCAAAAACGGTCTTAAAAAATATCTAAGCTAGAAAGTAAAATGTGTCCATGCAGGAGTCAATACATCCAGGGAATTTTTCTCTATAAATCGTTTTACTCTGGTACTTTTCTCAGAGGAGGAGATGTTTTGCTTTACTCCCAACCAGATTGGGCAAGGGCCAAGAGAGCAAGAGCATCATTTAGCTATTTGATTGGCTGGAGTTTTTTGGACAAGGTAAGGCCGCGCCCATGTTTGGAAATCAATTTCTGCCCAGCCGAGGCTAGAATGATATTCATTGCGAAATGCAAAGTTGAATATGTAGACGGTCTCACAAGGCTAATTTATATCTCCAAACTGAAATTTGTCTGAACCCTCAAAAACGTTTAAATCGAATTAAACCTGCCAATAACAAGCAGAAAAGCACAAAAACACCTCACATTTAATCTAAAATAAAACCTAAAATGACCTCCAGCTCAAACAGCTTTAGTAAGTGGGACAATAGGAACACGGGGGGGAAAAGGTTACATCATAATATTCATCAGGGAAGATGACTAGGAGGACAGGTGAATATATGAATCGATTGAAAGCCCAACAAACAAACAACCAGGCAATCAAATGAACACTAACACATGATACGGGAAATTTTACTGTTCATGCTGATACAAATTATACACTAAGAGACAGAGACAGAGTAAGCGGAGGAGAGAGAGAGACAGAGAGAGGGAGAAGGGAAGAGTGAAATATATATTTAGAGAGAGAGGCAGAGAGGGAGACAGAAAGAGACACGTGATTTAGCAATGTGTACGTTTCCCAAGCCAATAAAGCCATTTTAATTGAATTGAGAGAGAGGAAGAGAGTTAGAGCAACAGTGTTTCATGGGAGTGGCTCTATTGATTAGACGGGGATGGTGGGCCATCTAAGGAGAAACTGCTGTAGGCTCATTAGGTTGTATGGAGATACGTGGAGGAGAATGGGTGGGGGCCTTCTACGGTACATAAACAACCTGTAGATCACTGCAGTGAATACCAAGCAGCAGCGCACGGCAGGGAATTCATCCTATCTGCCTCGTCGGATGCAAAAGCCAGCCCCCTCTCTTCTCTGCTCTACTCAGCTCTGTTCTTCTCCTGGTTTAATTTAAAACCTGCATTGTCCTTCGGTAAATGTGCACTCTGCGGACTATTCTAGACGGTATTCCATACTTTCTGTTAGTTTCTGTGTTGTCAAACCGTTTTTGTGCATAGTATAGCAAGCCCCCGACCACACACATACACATACATACATACCAACACAGACACACTTTCACTGATTCACGTTCACACACGCAAACACAATTGCACAGACATACTCAAGCACACAAACCAAAAATCACACACAATCGCTCGCACACACACACACACACACACACATCAACAGCATATGAAACATTTCTACACGTACCAACGTCGTGGATGAAGCGCTCTATCTTGGACTGCATGCCCCAGTATCTGAACTCCACCTTGCACAGCTTGTAAGCACACATGACCTGGTTCTGACCCGGGTTCTGGTTGATCTCCTCGATCCAGTCGTCGGACAGCGGGCCCCGCCGGGTCTTCACCGACTGATACAGCTTGGGGTCCTCCTCCACCAGGTACTCATGTGGAGGGACGTAGTCCTTGACGATGTCTATGGGGTCTGGAGGGGAAACAGCAAACATGTCTAATATGGAGAATAGCAATGCAGGTCAGCCCAGGTGGCCAAGGTGGCATGTGTGTTGGGTATACTAGGCATACATGCATATGTATATGTGTGTGTGTGTATGTGCATGAAAAAGTGCGTGAATGCATGTATGTGTGTGTATGTGTGCAAGTGTATCTATGTGTGTGTGTGTGTGTATGTGTGCGTGTAAGTGTGTGTGTGCATGTGCGTGTGTGTGCATCGGTGTGTGCATGCATGCATGCATGCATGTGTGTGTGTTATCTCCTCACCCACGGTCCTTTGTCTCTTCTCGGCCGAGGACAGGTTGAAAACGTCGCCTTGGTTACCGGTGTCCGGTTTGTAGTACGTCTCTATGTCGATGGAGAACTTCTCTACGAAGGGACACGTGTACCTGTGGGACAGACCAGGTGGACACCAGTTAGGGCCGTGCCCCGCATCATCCTCTATGGTAAGGCTTACTAGAAAACAAAACATCTTAAAATACAACTATTTACAAATATAAACACACACACACACGTGTGTGTGTTTATTCCCCTACCCACCGGGTGGTAGGTGTGTGTGTGTATGTGTGTGTGTTCTCTTACTCACCGGGTGTGTGTCGGGATAGGTGTGTGTTTGTGTGTGTGTGTGTGTGTGTGTGTGTGTGTATTCCACTACTCACTGGATGCGTGTGTTTTGGTAGGTTAATGTGTGTGGGTCTATGTGTCTGTCTATATATATGTGTGTGTGTGTGTGTGCTCCTTCTCACCGTGTGCGTGTGTAGGGGTAGGTGTGTGTGTGTGTGTGCTCCTACTCACCGGATGCGTGTGTAGGGGTAGGTGTGTGTGTGTGTGTGCTCCTACTCACCAGATGCGTGTGTAGGGGTAGGTGTGTGTGTGTGTGTGTGTGTGCTCCTACTCACCGGGTGTGTGTGTAGGGGTAGGTTAATGTGTGTGTGTGTGTGTGTTCCTACTCACCGGGTGCGTGTGTATGGGTAGGCGTTCCAGGACTCTTCCTCCACGCGCAGGGCGGCCTGGGGCAGGATGGAGCAGAACCAGGAGGGGATGTGCTTGCCGATGTGGTACACCTTGTGAGTGTACTGGCCCGTGCCCCCCGGGCCGTCCTCGTATGGCTTGTTCTCCAGGATCTCCACCCCGCTGCCCTCGCCACAGCTCTCCTCCCGGCTCTTCTTCTGCAGGGGGGACGGAGATGGAGAGAGCGATTTATTCATGGTTTCATCTATTTCCTTTGCCTGATTTCGCCTTCTATGCTGATTCGATGAGTGAATTATGGAAATGAAAAGAGAGAGGGAGGGAGAGAGAGGGAGAGAGAAGAGAAGAGAAGAGAGAGGGAGAGAGAAGTGATTAAACACACACAGTTTAAAATAATACACTGCATTACAAATATTGGCAATCCCTGTTGTAACATTTATCTTAATAGGACTAGGAAAACTCTCACTAGAGATAAAAACACAGGTCTTAGGCACAAGACACAGGTCTTGTGCATCTTTATAAATAAATATTCACACACACACACACCCATCCACCCACACACACCCCACCCTGCCTGCCCGACAGACCCACACACACACACACACACAAACACACACAGGAAGCACGGTCCAAATGCTCTAATGAACCTCTCGTCCTCTTTCAGGTCCTCTTATTTCATCTACCAACATCCCCTCCTCCCTTCTCCATTCTGCCCTCCTCATCATCCATCCTCCTTTCATCCCCTCATCATTGTAACACGATGCAGTGAAGTCACATCAGACGTTACACTACCTCCGGTAATCAATAGTTGTGGGTATGGATCATAATGCAACTCTCAACCCTCTGTGTGTATGTGTCTGTGTGTGAGAGAGACAGACAAAGAGAGAGGCAAAGAGAGACAGAGAGTCAGACAGAAAGAGGGATGGGAGAGAGACAGAGAGAGCAACAGTGACAGAGATATAGACAGAGAGGCAGTGACAGAGAGAGACAGAGAGAGCGAATGATACAGAGAGAAAGACAGAGAGACACAGAGAGACACAGAGAGAGAGAGAGAGAGACTATATTTTCCCACAGGGAGCAGATGGTGTCGCACCACAGATCCTGTAAGTCAGTGCTAAGCATTAGCCTGGTGTTGTCTCACGGAAACCCACGGATTAACACACACACACACACACACACACAGCTCCTGTTTACCCTTCCAACCATCCATCCTTCCCAGTGCGGTGCAGCAAATGAAACAGTATTTTAACAGCGGCAGCACTGGTTCATCCCCCCGCCCAGTATCTTGGGTGTGGAGACAAGCTCATTGCACACAAGATTTACAGACAGGTACCTTTGTTTTCTGTTAGAATGCTCTGTAATGGACGCTGTGATTAATTTATATGACCACTGAACTCCCCCCTTAGACTGCACATGAAATATGTAACCAGATATTGAATATGCTTCGTAATTCAATTTATATTGAGCCATGAAAGAAATCAACAGCGTGCAATGTGCATAATGCCTTTTTGTTTTTGTACATTTTATAAGAACTGTGTTATGAAAAGCAACACGATATTACTGATAATAAAAACAAATGACAGACATTAAACTCGACAATCTCTGCAAACTAGTTCCACGTCCAACATTTTAATTCTTCATCTTAAGTTTTACTACAGACTATTACAAGAAAAGACAACAATACAAATAAATACAACATAAAAAATTATAATAAAACCAACATTATATCCTAGCAGCCAGTGAATCAAAGTAACGTGTATATTCTACATATTTATAACGTACGACCTACAGATACTGAGGAGGAGGCAATCGCACCTTTTGAATGCAAATCAACCACCACCATCACCACAACCAACATCATCATCATTAATGTCGGTGTCAGTGCCAGTTGGGGTCAGGAGTACGGCCGTTCGATATCCGAAGGGCCGCGGGGGAGGCGGGAGGGAGCATGATAAAGGTTGCAGGAGGCAAACAGCTGTAAAATTGCTCTAATCTAGCAGGTAATTTCATTTAGCAGCCGTGCTAAGATCCTCAAACAACAGCCCCCCCCCCCCCCCCCCCCCCCCCCCCCCCCCCTCCACACACACACACACACACACACACACACACTCCTCCCTCTGCAACACTCTGCTATTGAAGCGGACATATAACAAGTAAATAAGGAAAGAGAGAAATACAGACACACATAAAAAGGCAGATATATTTCCCATGTCTCTGGAAATAAACAGATTCGCAGCTGTAGTGTCATTTCAAAATGTTTCACAGTTTTTCACTGGCCTTTTACTACAGCAAAACAGAAATAGAAATGAAGGTCTATCACATTGAACAGTGATAGACAGATAGAGAGATACAAAGACAGAATTTGACTTAAGAATTTAACTTGACTTTAATTTGACTTAAGAATTTGACTCCCAGTGTTGGATCCTTTGAAGAATATGGTTAATGAGAAAGCTGCGAAGCCCAGGTATATGTGCTTCTGTAATTCAAGAATATATACATATTACAAAAATAATCCATAATATATATGACTTTTCACTCATATTGGATTATAAAGTGCATAGCCTGTTCTGGACCAACATGTTTCTCATAAAAAAAAAAAAGAAACTGTTATTAAACTCGCTGATTCGTCCACCCTTTTTTAATCCGAACGCACATGGGGACATGAGATATTCATGCGCGAGTACATTGCCAGCTGTATACATCCATGTCTTCTTCCCTTCACTGTTCACTTCACTGGCGTTCAATTATTTTATCTCCCACTTTGAATGGCGACTGCTTTGGAAGGGCGCGTGTACAAGTTTGGACATAAACACAGATTTAAACAAAGCCAAACAAAACCTTGATGAAATGCCTTGGAATGCTACTTACTCCTGCGACTTGAGGTAGAACAATCAATCATTGTGATGAAACTGTAGAAACACAGTTGATTCAAACCACACATCTTTAGTAAACAAATAACCAGAATAAATCTGCCACTGCATCTTTAAAAGGAAATTTAAGAAATGAAGGAGTATTGTAATATTCAAATGGGACACACAAACCCACACAATTGGTTTTGTATCTTGTCTGCACTGCTTGATGCTAATTTCCAAAAATGTTCCATTACTGCCAATACATTTAGGAGGTCAATAAAATATGAATTTCTGTAATATAATTTTTGTGAAACTGTGTACTTTGTTTGTTTTTGAGGCCTGAGGTCTGTTTGAAATATTATCGACACTTGTGTATTTTTCTGCTACACATAGACTTCCTAAGCAATCAGGGTACATTTATTTAGCATTGTTACTATTAATACTTTTATTATACTGTTATTTGATATTCACTAGCAGTTGTGTTT
Organism: Lota lota; assembly: GCA_026745465.1. Lineage (NCBI taxonomy): Eukaryota > Metazoa > Chordata > Actinopteri > Gadiformes > Lotidae > Lota > Lota lota. The sequence continues at coordinate 248,801 of JACYXH010000753.1, forward strand.
AAAATACCCAATACCGACCACTGCTGAAAAGTCAATCTATATGCAACCTATTTAACCTGGTGTCACCTACAAAATTACACTGAATTGTATTGTACAATCAGGCATTTCTGTGTCTCAACAGTTCAGTAACGTGGAAGTGTCCGATTAGTAGCTTTAGTGGAAGAGAAAGGCTGCGATAACATTTCTTCTGTTAGCACTGGTCATCTACAGGTGTTGTCAGCAATGACACACACACACATACACACCCACACCCACACACACACACCCTGTACCAGTACTTTGGCCAAAGCCCAAGGGCCCAAATGTCAGTGGGGGCCCTCTAGAGTAAATACAGTAGGAACCCTGTGAGTTATGACTCAAAAATCTATTTTCACCACACTCACACACAAACACACGCACGCACAGAAAGAAAAAAAAATAGAAAGAAAGTGAGTAAGAAAGAACGAACAAAAAAGGAACTGACAAAAAGAACGGATGAGGAAAATAAAGAACGTACTAACTGAAAAACGACAGAACAAAAGTAGTACAGGAGGTTGCCATGCCCCGTGTTCACTAAAGACGTCCGGACGAGTAGTGTGGACCGGACACCACCAGAAGAATCCTAATGGACCTGAGATGTCGTCAAACACGTACTTCTGTTCACCGTGAGGCTGAGCCTCGGCCTGAATAATGAATGTGGCGCTGGGAGTATAAACCATTAAACAAGGGGAACAGACGACTCCCCGTCGGTAGGCCAAGAGTCGTGCTGGAGTAGCGGGGGGTTTCACTGCCAACAAAACCTACATCTAGTTCCACCATCTCCGGTGTGTCCACACATGCACTCACGTGCACACACGCACAATCTCAGTGATCAGTGTTTTACTCTTATGTATTAAAACACAATCGCTTGTGTTTTCTTTGCCGTTTACCTTCTACTACTCTTATTGTGTATATAGGTATATCTCTGTAGGTTTCATTCTTGTTTTATGTTGGTTTGACATCAGTGATGTTGGTAGCTCTCCTGGTGAATGTATGTGGTGCATGTATTTACCAAATATACTCACAAGTTCATGGATGGTAATCCAACACATACACAGTACACATATCAGTATTGAACGTCTATGAAATTGCATTTCCTCTTTGAGGACAACAAATAACTATCTATCTATCAAGTACTAGTATATAAACAGTATAGTAAATCAAATGACGCCCATGGTATCGGATATTGGAAGTTAATTAAATTAACAATGAAATAAGATGGAAATGTTGCGGCCTCTCTCTCTCTCTCTCTCTCTCTCTCTCTCTCTCTCTCTCTCTCTCTCTCTCTCTCTCTCCTGCCATGCGGTGGCTGATGTCACCCGTTGCCATGACAGCCAGCACTCAAGTGTGACGCTGAGGAGGGTTCTAGCATTGTGTGTGTGTGTGTGTGAATGTATGTGTTGTCCATTTATTTCCTCCTCTCTTGTGGCTTTGCCCTGAACATGTTTTTTTGTCACTATTATTCGTCTCATGTGTCTTGAAAAACACACAGATGGAAATGTCAAAATTACCATTAAAAGGCCAAACGTCCAACCCCCAAACTAATCACTGGTTGCTGCTAAAAGGAAATATGTTTTCCCATCCATTTCCCTTAACATTTCCCTTTCAGTTTCTCTACGTTTGAAACTAACAACAAAAATGGGCAGATATGTCAATCTTCCTCAGGTGTTTGAGAAAGATAGAAACGGTGTTCAAGCACTATTGCGGTTGCTATTACTAGTGTTATTGATATTGCTATTAAGAATATTGCCATCTCCATTACTATTATTAGTGTTATTTATTTTGCTACTTTTATTAATATTGCTATTAAGGTGCTGTAAGCAATATTTATTTGTTAAAATAAGTGTTAAATAGCTCTATATTCCAACAGCCATCACTGATATAGAGTGTTTGTTCAGTAACTCCCATGTTACTGAACAAGTAACATGGGTCTCCCAGTCCCTGCGCTCTGCAGTCAACTGAAAACACATTTTCTGGTATCCGGTTCCAACTTTATCCAATCAGGAGAGAGAACTCCACAAAGAGGCGGTACTCTCTGTGCGTCCACAGGACATTAGCGAAAACGAAGACATCAATTACAGCTATTAATGTGCTCTTTATTACCCAGAGCGACTAACAGTAAGGTTTCTGCTGTCTGGGCCTTCAACCAACACCAACCCTAAACCTTCCAGTCAGAGGTTGAATACTGATAAACAGCTCATGTTCCATCACTGTGAATCAATAAAACATGGAAGTCATCCCTGAGTAAAATATTGAGCATATGGATCCACGCATCTCACAGCGTGTGTTAAAACATCCTTTAAAGGGCCTTATTTCACCACCAAGGTTTGAGGGTGTGTTGTGATTAGTAGCCATTAAAAAATCTACCCATTTCTACCAAATGAAACATGCCTCATCACTATGAAATTACTCTGCCATTGATTCAACCCATAAGAATCAATGGTGCTACTAGCTTAAAAATGTATGTGAAATTTGTGGACATAGTAGTAAACTATAATAAATAAACTTTGTTTATTTTGAGAGCAAATTGCCCCAAAGAAATTTCTACATTTTTTATATCTTTTATATTTTGTTGGTGACTGTGGTATAATCACAATATTACACTCGAAAGGTGCACTTTACTGTCATTACTGGCACGACAGTGATGCGGTCAGGAACGAAGCGGTTGCACCGAGTTCCCCCAGCAAGCATTGCTGAATGCTTAAAAGCCCACCCTTTCATGTGATACTGATCTAAGCAGTATCACTCTCTTGAGGGATACTGCTTGGATCACCGTCTCACACCTGGGCCTAAATCAGCGGCCCTTTATTGATCACTCAAGGAATGTAACCAAATTATTAATGTTATTGAAATATATTGATGACTACAATTGATCCCTATCCCCATTGGCTCTGTTGTAAAGGACTGTGTTTCAACATATCAAAAGGGTTTTTGTGATGTCATAACCATCAAAAACCATGCAGAATCTGCTGTATCTCAATAAGATAACCACTGTATATCCAACCATCAATGAATTAATAAATGCATCAATAAAGGAATCAATGAATGAATCAACCAATCCGTAGGACTCAGGCTTCTTTCACTTACGTCTCAGTGGCAACAGCATGTTAGGTGTTGTGTTGCAGCACAATGTTGAGTGCTGACACAGTGAACTTACATCAGCAAAAAGAAGGCCTAACAGAAATGGCCAGTTTCTAAGTTAGCCATAGGTTGCTTGGTCTGGTATTGCAGTCTAGCCCAACATTGGACAGCCCACTCTGAATAAAATAAAAAAAATACAATCAAGGATGTCTATGAGTGATCTATGGCTGGGGAATTAAGTCAAGTAACAAGGCCAGTCTAGAAAAGCGGTAGTTTAAAATATATATATTTTAAGAGGAAGACAGCTTCTTTTTTATTTATTTACTCTTCCTGCATTCTTCAGAAGGAAAACTGTGTAAATTAAACAGCACATAACCTTCCATAACCTATTCATTAATATATGACTCCACACATTCCTTCCAGAGCCTGTAATTCCACAGCAGATATGATATTTGAAAACCATCGCTCCTCCATTATTTCAGTTTCTGTGAATATTCTGGTCTACCTCTGTCTTATCATGCTACCGTGAGATCTCTCTCTCCCTCTCTCCACCACAAACCAACTACATTTACATTTAGGGCATTTAGCAGATGGTTTTATCCAAAGCGACTTACGATAAGTACAGTTGTCACAATTATCCATCATACATCTGGGTGGAGTCTCCCACTTGTGACAAATGGATACTTTTTCAAATGGATATAAATGGCTCAGGTGCAGGAGCTCTAGAGCTATGGGGGTTGATGGTTCAATCGCTATGCTCATCCTGGTACTGAGGTGTCCATGGGCAAGAATAACCTCTCGTCTGTTTGCCTCTGTTGGAAGGCTGGGGTCGGAGAGGGGACATGTGTTGAAGGTTGAGCAGGTGCATTCATTGTAAAGTGCTTTGAGCAGCCGCAGCAGTGGTTACAAAAAAAGCTAGTGCATTCAATCTGTATTTTTAAGATCTCCTGTTCCTGCTCTGAAAAATGAAACATTTTCTCGAATGTTGAACAGATTTTGCCCACTATTGGGTGAATCCTTAACTTCAATTGTAAAACTAAAATATACATCAATTAATACTATTCTAAAATATACGTCAATACCACAATTACAAATTAAGTCAATTTCTGAAGTGAATTCTATTAAATTCTATTAACAGTTCTATTAATAATTATATCATATATTATATAGAGAATTATATTCCTTTTGTGCCAACTAGGTTCTGCTAGAGGCCACTCAATTATACACACTGTACCTTTAAATATTTAATCCTCGAGAGCGATTCAATTGAATGCGTATGCAAATGTTCATTTGCAAGCTTGGCTGTTTATGCGTGACCTTATGTAACACAACGACTACCCACAGTCTGACATACGCAACCCCCGGCCGGTGTGGTGAACTCTACATCACCGTGACGACCCTGACCACCCCGTCCCCTTTGCTCTACAGCAGCATTATGACATCATGAAGACCCACTGACCCTGACAGACACACACACACACACACACACACGATATGGGTCATTAGCCCATATGAATCGATTCCCTACTCAGGGATTCAACATGAGTGTCCACCTGACCCAAACTTTTGCTACGTCTACTTCCAATTTACGACAAAAGGTAGACACAAAAATACAACTATATGATAATATTCATCCATTAAAATATTGATCTGACATCGTCAGATCAACAGAGCCTCTTTCAGACAAACTCTTTCTTCCAAGATGAGTGTCCACATCATTTTGTATTTAACAAAATGATTGTATTCAATAATACCTACAGGTAAACTGTGGACCTTGGGAGGTTCAAACCCAGAACCTTTACTTTGGTCGCGTCCCACATGACACCCTAATGTAAAGCTAGAGGTGCAGGGCGGGGGGGTCGTCTCACCTGGATCATGTACAGCTGGGCGATGCGATACTCGTCCACGCTCATGGGCATGGGGATGCGGTACTCCTTCACTAGCATGGCTGCACTTGTGTGTGTGTGCGCATGCGTGTGTGTGTGTTTGCGGCAGTTAGAAGGCTCCTGTGGCAGGGCTGTGTGCTAGCCTAGCAGCATGTTCAGACGCTTAGCCGCTAGCATGCTAGACGTCGTCGCCATTCACACCTGTTCAGGAGACACAGAAGAGAGAGAGAAAACACAGGAGATTAGATTAGTCCTGAGGAGTATGTCAGGTGATTTGTAGATCTGTAATCAACAACACACCTGTATATTTTAAACAACAACAACAACCACAGCGTCAGCAGCAACAGCTAGGGCGTTTTCGACAGTGATAGCTGTTAGCCTGAAAGTCGCTGAAGAGCTACAAGAGTATAATTAAGCCTGCTTCTCTTATGGATTAAACCCACCATGTGTATGTGTTTGCGTGTGTGTGTGTGTGTGTGTGTGTGTGTGTGTGTGTGTGTATGCTGCATGGCCCCAGTCTTCCTCCAGATCAATTACAAGGTAATCCCATGACCCAGCAACATCCCCCACCCTACCCACCCTCACTCCTCTGTCCTAATGCCCAGGCAACCCAGATCTCTCTCTCCCTCTCGCTTTCCCCTTCGCCCTCACGCTCTTTCTCCCTCTCTCTCCCCATTCTCTCTCCCTCTCAGACAGCCGCTCCTCTGATTCTGCAGAGAAATGTCCCACTTGGTGCTAATATCCAACATGTGTGTGTGTGCATTCTTGTTGTTCTATGCTTGTGGGGACAGAGTACTCAGCTTGCGCATACCCCATGTGCGCCAAGACGCATACTTATGTGGACCGCGTCCTCCGTTGTTCTGGTCCCTCGTAAACCTTGTTGGGGAGTATGCATCCTCCTATAAGAGGGTATTTTCTTCAGTCCTTCCTTATTATCACCACCACCTGGTGGTTGTACCTCCAGTATGTTGTGTATACACTCTGTGAGTAGCAATAATCCCCAGCTAGTGCTGGGTAATCCTGGTGTCTGTCTGTGTGTACTAAAGGGAAAGACATGGAAAAAACTGCACGACACGGTAAAAAAGAAAGAACTGCCATACAATCTCTCCGACGCCAAGATGCATTGATCAAAATCAGAATCCATTTCCTCAGCCATCTTTAGACTTGGCTCCTCGATAGCACGGGGAACATTGAAGTCTAGCCGTACACCAACAGGCTAATGGCGATCAATTCATTTCATGTCATATGATGAGGGTTACTTCATCATCCCGAGATTAAAATGTAACATTTTAGACAGATAGGCTGCAAAATATGGTAATATAGGGTCATTGCACTATATTACAATTTCCACCGTGTATATTCAGTGGCGATTCCAACATTAAGAGACCAACTGTGGCTGTAGATCTAGCAATCCATCCATCCATTCAGTTATCTATCTATCCATCCATCCATCCACACCACAGTACTACTGTGTGTTCCTCGCCTCCTCCTGCATCCTAACTAACCACCCAAACCATATCCTTCCCAATCTACCACAAGGAGCAGGTAGTGCAAAGTGTTTGAAGGGAAATGCAACAAATGGATGCACCTTATCTTTCTTTTTCGTTTTTTTGTCTTTGGGTACTAAGAAAAACGCTATGTGATTCCAATGCATTATTATAATTACTTTTATTCAGCTTCAAGGTTGGAAAATGGACTTGGATACTCTCTGTCAAGAGACTCAGTATGCCATGAGGAAACGGACAGGGAGTAACTGCACCATATGAGAGCAAATGGTAGCCATCTAAATATCCTAGATCGTACACTGTGGACCCTGAATCTCTCGTCTGGGATCAATAAAGTACTGTCCTATCTTATCTTACCCAGATTAACTGATGTTAACCTGCCAATGCCATCCTATGTTAGGCTATAACGCCCTGGCTTTTCAGTATCAACTACTACTTTACATATTTGCATGGTTCCTCTTTGATCCGTCATAAATATATTATGACGGATCATATTTCTCTCGTCAATTTGCTTTATTCACCTGGCGGCCATCTTGGTTCTAAATGCTAGCAGGGTGATGGAACTGACTGTGGAATTCAGTTCTCCTACCCAGCAAAGTACCCAATAAACAAAAACAGTACAATAGTGTAGTAGTGGATAACTGTTTAGTTACATTGCTGGCTTACCATTACATGACAAAATATGTATTTTTTTTTTACATACAGAGTACGGAGTAATGCTCTGCAATCTGTGTCTGTTTTTTTACTTTACCACATTTGTGAAAACACTCAATGGTATTCATGTTTCCAGCTATGATGTCGGAAAATCAATATCGTTCAATATCAATATCTAGATGTCTCGAGAACAACAATTTTTCCAACCAATATGCTAAAAGCCAAATGAGTAAAGAGTAAACCTCTTGTGAGGCCAAAACATCTACATTCATTTACATCTTAAATAAATCATTCATGCATTCACAACCTAAGATTCATTCTTCATTGGCATTTCAGCACATTTGTCGGTAATGCCAGGGGCGGAATCAATGTATGATAATTAGTACAAACATGTTGTCTGATAAAATTTAGACAAAGAAATGTAGCCATACATACCCAAACGCAGGCCAGGCCAACCTACATGTTCCCAAGGTTCCAACGCCCTGCTGACCAGAGCTACATAACCCACTGTACCACCTCATTACTCATCAATTCTAATGCACACACGACGTCTGAAAGGCTATGTCTGATTGGGTCTGATTGGATCTGTGTGGTCGGTCCCTGCGAAAGAGGCTTCATCAATTTGCTGTGCAGACAAATATCGAAACAAATGCTGCAATTTACAAAACAAATGTGGTGTGCATATTTTGTTCCAATTCATGATTACTAGATTTTATATTATCTTTGGCTTAACTGTGATGGATTGTTGATTATTTTTTTACAGATCAATACTGTCCTCATGACAGCAGACCGAGAAAACGTAAACATCTTCACACATTGCACATCCTAACGTCACACATCTTTTCCTATTAAACAACAGCATCTAATGCGCGAGATTGACAGCGATTAACCTCTGTGTGAAGCCCTGTGTATAGGCTACCAAACATTACAATACACAATTACATCACCATCACCCTCACCACCAGCACCACCACACCAAGTCATCCAACACCACCCGGTTGTCCCAGGTGGAGTTAGATGCACCTTAAAGTCCACATCAATCCACACTGAAACTCTCTATAGGCTTGTCATCCTTCACTAGATGATTTAGAGACCTGTCTCGTAGAGCGAGGCAGAGTACAAAACAACCATCCAATGTGGGCATGTCCACACTCACAACCCTAACAGTCGACACAATATACAACAACACATACACGTAGATCTTTACCTTGCTGACGGAACAATCACGGCTAACGCATCGCTATGATTCCCATCCATTGGGGAGAATTCCGGTTCCGCGTTCCATGTGCATGCGGGCTAGCAGCCGAGACATTCTAGAAGCCCCATCCTCGGCTAGATGGTCCTCTGAAGTCCTTTCTCAAGCGCTAATTGGCTAACAGAACTACAGCTACAGTGTTAATACACACACACACACACACACGCACACAGAGGTTGGCTGGTTTTTTAAATCCTTACTGTGAAACCAGAGCAGGTAACGACTGTCTCTCTCTGCTTCTCCCTTCCTTCCTCTCTTCTCCACCGACCTCTTCTCTTTTTTTCTCCCCCCCCCCCCCCCCCCCCCCCCCCCCCATCATCATCTCTCTGCGTCTCCACCTCCCGACCGGCCGAGGAGGCTGTTACCATGGCGATGCATGAGGCCGTGCACCAATTGGTGGAGCCCGCTGTGATGCAACGGTTAATGGTACAGCCCCGCTCTATCATGATGTTACCATGGTCTGACCCCACCCCTTCCTCCTCTCCCCACCAACCTTTTCTCTGTCTTTCTTTTTGCAGTTTCCCATTCCCCTGTCACTTGTGTTTTATTTCAGTAGTCTGTCTCCTTTTATTCTGAGCATCGCAGGTCTTACAGCACAATACCCAATACATACAAAACAAACCAGGAAGCAAAACCAGAATGAGATCATCACAAACTGTCATGAACTCAACACAATACAAGTACAAACACAATTTGATGTCTTCCAAAACAGGATTGTATTCTATTTTAAATCTACTGTAAGCTATTGTCGTGTAGGCCTATGTGGTAGGAAGAACAGATGACAGTTCGCTAGCTATAACATGTATTATTACCTCAAGGAAAGACGAGTCGGCCCTCTGGATAACAGGCTATAAACATCTACCTGAAAGATCACGAGTTTGGATTTCGCTCACCTGCATCGTCCGCCCATTTGAATGAGCGAGCAGCTGGGCCACGGCACCGGGGGCTTTAATTTGACTACCAAATGAAGGATGAACGAGCTAGGTGTTCTGACGCCAAAATAAAAGCACCTCGCAAATGAGTTCATTTAGCATTCCGAAGTAGCAACTAACTGCTGTAGGTCCGTGAATGCGGAACCTATTGATCTGATGGAGCGAGAAATAGGTTTACACTGATAACATTCATTTTTTTTAACTAAACACGGAAACACGTATCAATAGCACCTTTATTTAACTGAATGCTCTATTTAAGGGGGTCGCTAGGAGACACCCGTTCTGTAAAGATACTTAGATTGTGTGCTCTATGACCTGGCGTGGCCCGTGTGTGTGGCGCAGATGGAAGAAGATGGCCTTTATTTTGTGACTCACACACCCGTGCTGAAGATAAACGGCAGTTTAATTACATTCATTCCGACACGTCTCGTGGGTTCCACGTTAAAAATATCCAGTTACCACCAACGGCGAGGCTTCGTCTGTGTAGGGTTCCGTGAACGCTGGTTTAGCTTTTAAATATATCACAGCTGATGAAAAAACAAGATTTATTAAGATGTGTGTAATTATTTCAGCTTTATTGATTCACCGATTTTCTATTTTATTCACTGCCAGACGTTAAGAGTTGAAATGGCCTCCATCTTTCTTTTACAGCGCCTATTTCCTCTCTATTTGTAATTAACCATAAACCGCAGGGATGGACGACAGAATTGTCTTTAGAATGATTCGACTTTCTGATTGGTTCTCCACCCCAAAATCGTGAATGCGTCTGTCATTCATCCCACTAGCACGCACGCACACACGCACACACACACACACACACACACACACACACACACACACACACACACACACACACACACACACACACACACACACACACACACACACACACACACACACACACACACACACACACACACACACACACACACACACACACACACACACACTTATCTGAGGATCAGCAGAACAGGCCTAACTGAATAAGCCTCATGGTCTTCCACATTATATACAGCAGGAGCAAACGGGACTCTGCTATTGTTCCGTCCCTTAATGCGTCCGCTAATTTATGAGGCTGTCATCGATAGCCAGTCCAGACGACCGGGAGCGGTTATACAAGCAGCGGCCGTGGGCCACTACTGAATGCAGAATTCCGTTTTCAGTTCCCCCACCCACCTAGCGTTTGGAACCTAGATGGCCGCTAGGGGAATAAGGGCTGTAGGCTCTCATGTTATAAAGATTGGCTTGGTGTTTGGTATAACGGACAGATCGTTCAGTCCGGAATGTCAGGTTAAACCCTTTTTCGATGGCTCACACAGGAGGTACACAAACACAGCACACACTCATTCAAACTCAAAGTTGAAGATTTAGATATTTACTAATTAAGAGATGCCTTTATAGCAACTAACAGGGAATTTGAAAGGCATGCCCTTAAGGAGCAGGTAGGAGTTAGGGCATCATTCAAAAACCCTAACCACTACCACACAATACTGTCCCTTAACTTTTTCTGTTAAAGTAGCCCTAAAAAATTAGCCACTGACCACCACTTACTTTTCCTCCTACGGATGAGGAATACAATATATGAGAAAAAGTACACGATATCGGGTTGTGTTTTTGTAGTGTACACAAAGGATAACGGCAAACCGCTAAATCCTATTCTGTCCTTGATAGCAAATACTTGCTTCACATGTTCATGAATTCATTAATTTTGCAATTTTGTCTTAATTTGATGTTAGTGTTATTGTATATACAAAATATTTTGAAGAACATTACTGAATTATTTACAGACTCAAAATATAATATAATTTAAAAAGGGCAGTGCGGCCATAGAAAGAGAGTGAATTGTTTATGATCTATCATAAATTGGGCATCAAATTCTCTCCCATTCTGAGGGGAAATTACAACGATGCATAACGTCCAGTAAAAGGAACACCACAGGCAATCTCTTTCGGGGCAGAAAAAGCACTACTGAGGTTCATAAAATGATTGGCTTTTCTTTCTTTTGCAATATCGGAAATAAAATAGTAACTTTCTCCAAGACAAATGTAGTTTCCCACTACAGTATTCTGACTTAGGGCAGCGGAAAACTACCATCCACTCCCAAACATCTGTTATTGAATCAACATAAAGATTGATCACTTTTCTTTTTTGAGACTAGGAGTATGTAACAAAAAGAATACATTCATCCACCAAACAGTTTCATTAAAACTAGTATTTGTAAACAACAAATGCAAAGTACTTTACCTAGCTATACTACACCTTTACAAATGACTTTATCTCTTTACTTTACTTCATCTCCAGGAAAACCCTATTAACTTATTTGCGGAACGGCGGTCGCCATGCTTCTGTGGGATTTACGAACGGTTGGTGTTTTGTTTCCTGGGGGGGTCAAGAGAGAGAGAGAGACCTGAAGATCCTGTAGACCTGCAAGGTTTAACACAACACCCACTGACACACAGACAAACACACACTGTAGAAGCTAATTTTGAATAAAAATATAACAGTCACGCATGATTTACTGCCTTAAACAATGAGCTGCCAGTGTGCAGGATGGAATAAATAAAAAGCAAGATTGATATGATCGAATGCACCCAGGGGACCAAACTAAACAAAAAAAACACTATTAATTACTAATTCCTCATTAAAAATACCCAGAAACATTTGTTATTAAAGTTGCTGTTTTGTTTGCCGATTCATAGCTTTATACGGCTCATTCACACTTCCTTCCCCTTTTCATCTCCCCCTGCCCAAGCTTCTGACATGAAAACCTTTTCTAAGTACACACACACACACACACACACACACACACACACACACACACACACACACACACACACACACACACACACACACACACACACACACACACACACACACACACTAATGGACGAATTACAGGCCAAAGCACCAAGAACCACACTAAAAAGTCAGGCGGAAACTGAACTGAGGGAAAGTACTGCCATCAGTCAAATAATATATCAGGAGTTCCTCCGAAAATAAATAAAAGCCTGGGTGCTCCATTCTGGAGGCCAATTCTCAGGGGCCCAATACCATTAGTACCTGGCCCCGCTCCACACGCCTCGCGCTGGGGTGATGTAGAGCTGGACGATGCCCAGCCTGGCTGTTTGTCACCAACACCTCCACGACTCCCATGGACTGCGATGCCCCCCCCCCCCCCCCACCAGCTAACGTCCATTAACTTCCACATGACTCATACTAGAGACAACAAATCGTTTCATCATGAACACAACAGACCCCCCCCCCCCCCCCCCCCCCCCCCCCCTCCATCTTCTGCTCAGTCACATTCATAACGGGCCTGCTGCGGGAAAGACGTTGGAAGCGGTTGGAGTGGCAGAGGCGGAGTCATTTTGCAGATATGCACAATGCACGCTGCAACCTTTATGAGATGTGTAAACATCAGACAGGAGAGCTGCAAACCAGTGGCAATCGATTATTTCCAAAATTGCAGAAACCGAAACAAGGCGTTGTACATATTGATTAGATGAGATGATTTGGAGATTTAGATTTCACAGGGAAAACAGACGAGGCATGACAAACCTAAACTAATTAGAGATGGGTCTCACTCTAGTTATTCTCAGTCATAGCACACAATGTCCTGCATGTATTTGTGTGTGTGTGTGTGTGTGTGTGTGTGTGTGTGTGTGTGTGTGTGTGTGTGTACGTGTGTACGTGTGTACGTGTGTATGCATTGCACGTGCACGTGTGTGTGTTTGTGCACTTTTGTGCACGTCCTAGTCGCGCATCCTTTTGTTAATATTTGATGAGGAAGTTATACATGACTGGGTATGAACAAAGCTCAGGGATTGTTAATTAGAGTAAGTGGTGGGAACCGGGCGAAACGGAGCATAGAACAGCTTCACATTGTCATCAACAGTGACCTTGAGTCCTTTTCCTGTGAAGTAGGAGCATATGGGGAAACGGTGGGACTGAATGGGAACATTGGGGTGGGTGTGAAACAACAGGTCTATAGCCTAGTTAAAGTCACTCTGAGTGACAGGGGGGACATGATTGGACATGTGACATCTACTCAATAGAGAGGAGCGTCATCTTTCAGGTCAATGTAAACCAGAGCTCAAAGACTAATCTTAAATTTGCATGCTTTGTCTGACAAGTAGCTAAGTAACCTCCAGTGTTTATTTTGCTATGATGTGGAACAAAGAAAAGCTAACAAATATTTGCATTTCTGTATATAATATATATATATATATATATATATATACAGAAATGCAAATATTTGTTAGCTTTTCTAACATATATATATAACCAGTATAACCTGTTTGGTATTTTTACTGGATAAATACAACAAAGATAATAATTTTCTTGACAGAACAAATCGATTTGATCAACTTATTCATCATTTACCTCCTTTTCTATACACAATATTTTAAATTATCATGCATAGCAAGCTAGCTGGGTCCTAAACAACAGCAACGTAGAAGTGATGGTATCACATAGTGGAATTCAATAAATAACCTATGGCTGATGTCAGAGGCTGGGTGCTACACCTGTATACAATCTGAGTTTCCACCCAGCGTCTCCAGCCAACTGCAACACGCGGACCGCTGTGAAGTCACGACTGCAGGGCTGGAATCCCTCTGTTTATCCGGCTAAAAATAGACTACACACCGCCGTGATGCGACATCTTGTGACGATCCCCCCACCCTGTATCCTCCATCCTCATCCTCACATCCCCGTATCTCACACACACACACCCCAGACTGTACCACTGCTGTCATGTTGCTATTGGTATGCAGGAGTTGGCCTGGCATACGTGTTATATATATCTCACTCTATCTCTCTCTCTACCTCTCTCTTTCTCTCTCTACCTCTCCCTCTCTCTACCCCTTCCCATCTCCTCCACTCCTTTCTCTACCATTCCTCTCTCCCCTCTCCCCTCCTTCCCTCCGCATCTCCTCTACTCCTATCTCTCTCACTCTCTACCTATCTCTCTCTCTTTTCCTCTCTCTCCCACCCTCCCCCCTCCCATCTCCTCCACTCCTCTCCCTTATCAGCAGAGAAAGAGAGAGAGAGAGAGAAAGACTTATGAGGCTTAAGACAGGGACAGCTTGACAAGAGCATAAAGATGCAGGTGAATGGGGTATGAGATCGTCTGGATGGGCCAGATACTATGAAATGAAGAGGCGCTGGAGGGAGGGAGGATAGGTGGACATATGGACATGCAGAAGATGAAGAGGTGATGGGGGAGCAGATGGAGACATGGGAGAGAGAGAGTAAGAGAGAGCAAGGAAACAATAGAGAAAGCAAGAGAGAAGGAAAGAGAGACAAACAGAGAGAGAGAAAAAGAGCGAGTAAAAGACACAGAGAGAGATGTTATCTGACTGCATCTTGAACAATGAAAAATAGAAAATATACTTTCTCCATCTTGTTTCTAAAATGTAGCAGTTTCTTTATTTGATCAATCGTATGTTCTCACATGAGCCTTGCCATTTCTGGGTTGTATCTTCATGGTTGTATGCACTTATTGTAAGTCGCTTTGGAGGAAAACGTCAGCTTAATAAATGTAATGCAATGTAAAGAGAGCGAGACCCAGAGAGAAGGAAAGAGAGAGAGAGAGAGAGAGAGAGAGAGAGAGAGAGAGAAAGTGAGGGGGAGGGGGAAATCAATACTATGACTCACGTTCTGTGCCTGCTGCTTCCTAACAGCATTCATTAAAAGCAAACCTAATCATTTTGCTTCTATAATCACATCCAGCAGGGCTCCATCGTTCAGTTTCATGACAATCATGTGGAGAGGGGAGGAAATAGACTCGTTTTCATCTGAAATAACTCAGAGGGATAAATTGATAGGGACCATGCAGCTGTCAATCACGCGAGGCCTAATTCTAAGTGACAGCTCGGGTACATTGTTCCCAGAAAAACAAATCAACAACAAAAACAACAACAAAACACAAGTTGTTTTGAACGGTAATAACACAAACTACATTGTCTTGTTTGAGGGACTCCCTTGAGGGTGTAGGCCTACAAAGAGTTCACCAGCTGGATGGGTGTAGCGAGAGAAAAAGGGTGTAACGAGAGAGAGAGAGAGAGAGAGAGAGAGAGAGAGAGAGAGAGAGAGAGAGAGAGAGAGAGAGAGAGAGAGAAGTGATGTTTATACATTAATGTTTATACATGTCATTCAAATGAGCCAATGATAATAAAATGGAATGCATCTACACATCTATACATCTGAGTTATATCTAGTTAGAAATTCGAAACAAACATGGTATAATTTAATGAATTGTGGACAAACTATATTCTCATCACAAGAACATCGTACACCAACTCACCTGCAATAACGTTAGTGAATGACTGGAGTACTTCTGGGTGTTCAATTGAATCCCCAAATAAATCGTACAAACGGTTGCAGCAACATTGCGGTAGCCTACATATGAATGGTAGTTATCTTTCAATCGAGCCGAAAAACGAACAACCGATCGAAAAATAACATTATGATTTGAGGAAATACGTTCACGTAATCGTGTTTATTCTGCCATCAGTGAAAGACTACGCGCACCATCCTGTATAGGCCTACGTCGAAAAACAAGACTATATTGTTACGTATGAGTGCACATTTCCATGTTCCGTTAAGTTCGTCGATCTATTTTCGCCACCGAATAACTGTTGCTAATAACGTTATTTGTAATTAATCACCAACGGACGACCAGCAGCTACGATTACATTACCTAGCAGGTGCATGTTTACATTTCGTTCATTGTCAAACAAGGCAAAGGCGCCACCTAACGGCGTATATTTGAAAATACATGCCCTAACCCTAAATTGAAAGTATAGCTAAAACGAGTACATTTATATGCTTTATATGAATGAGTGGGGAAGTAGGAGAACACAGTCCAGGTATCAAAAAGCTTTTTTTTTTTATTGTGCAATAACAACAATATTATAACAGTTCCAGTGGGATTCATATCAGTGAGGTCATTGCAGACGGGTCGAGATGAAATGACTAAATAAAATGAAAGTGCCATACATAAGCATTGTGAGAAGGGTATTTGAGTTTGTTGACAATATTGCTGGTATTGATTTCACAAGCAGTTTGTAATCAGGATTAACATGTTACGGTAGGAAAAGAGCAATAAAAATCCCATTGAATAAAGACTAAATTGTGTAATTTCAAGATGACCGTTTACCGTTACGATTAAAATCCACCAGGAATCCAATGGCTTAGGTTAAAAATCAAGTGAAGAGGTCAAGTGAAACATAAATGTACTTTAAAAACAAACTGAAACAGAAAAACTAAATGGCAGTGAAACTTTCCAAGTGGATAGTCCTCATAAAATTACTCACATTTACATTAAAATATCAGATTCAAAACCCCACATTATTAACCTGAACATGGACATTTTAAACATATATAATATTAACATTTTTTGTCTAAAAAAGTAAATGGCTTTATAAATCTTTGCATTACTAAAATATACTCCAAAAAGTTGTGAGGTCTTTCCAACATATAAAAACATTTCCCAGAGTAAATAACTTGTACAAAATATCCCATGAATGTTTTTTTACAGATGGACTAAAGTACGTCAAGTAAAAGAAAGACAATCAGTGGTGCATATAAAAACCAAGACACTAAAATGCTCTCTCTTTAGGATGACATTTTAAAAACAAGACTAGATGTTGGCAGAGGAGCGGAGAACATGGAACCTCTTCAGAGTCATACGAATGGATCCCAGATCACGATTCAACCTTTCCAGACGTTTCTCTAAGGCCACCTGTTGACACGTGGATGTGTTGACACGTGGATGTGAAATACATACATCATATATCAACACATATTCTAAAAATAAATTCATACCAATATCGATACATATTCATACATAGAAAAATACATATATCGAAATAATTAATTAATATATCAACACATATTCTCTATAAAAAAAAAAACTTAGTTTAACAAAGGCTTACCTCATCTAAGCGGTTCTGCAAACTCACTCTACCACCTGATCCTGGTAGTCTGCTCAGGGCTGCTTCAATCTGCACACACACGCACACACACGCGCACGCACACACACGCTTTGTGAAATAATAGAAAAACCACAACGCACAAAACACAACACAAGAACGTGGAGAGACAGCGGGGTCGTTCCGATAGCCCCTCTTATATATAACAGTACTATACCTATTACTATACTACATACTACACTATTACTAACCACCCCACCTGCAGCTTCTCTTGCGTCA
Source organism: Lota lota (assembly GCA_026745465.1). Taxonomy (NCBI): domain Eukaryota; kingdom Metazoa; phylum Chordata; class Actinopteri; order Gadiformes; family Lotidae; genus Lota; species Lota lota. Next base: position 266,348 of record JACYXH010000753.1, read on the forward strand.
GCTCATCAAACAGCCGCTCTGCCTCGGCCAGCGTGTGCACTCTGTCCTGCAGAGGAGGGGAGTGGCGAGGAACCTCCAGCAGAGCAGGGCGCCCTGCCTCCTCCCAGCCCAGCTGAGAGGCTCCCACGGTGGGGTGCGAGCTGCCAGGGGACCTTTGCCCTGGAGCCGAGATGACAGAGAGAACACAGGTGTTAGACATATCTAATGTGTTTATCAGTAAAGCCCTCATTATCGTGTGTCTTTTAGATTTGGGCAAACTTTTAGAACCAAAGAAAAATACCATTATATATTGTTTTTAAGATAGAATAATGATGCTAGTGTGTTGTGCACACTGGGTTTCCATTGAAAGAAGAAAAGATGCACTGCTCTGAAATGCTATATTATGTGCTATATAATGCATTGATATTAATATAATGAATGGTTGATTAAACTACTGACAGACTTTGATTGACTATTTACTGTAATCAAAATACATTACCATCCTGTTCATTTGGTTCTGAGAACTGCAGTCTCTTTCTGGGACTGGAGTTGTGGAAGGAGTGGCGTCTGGGATCCTGATCACCATCCAGCCTGCGAGAACAGCCACCAAACCCAGTGTTAGTAGAAATACTGACTACTGAGAACAGCCAACAAACCCAGTGTTAGTAGGAATACAGACTACTGAGAACAGCCACCAAACCCAGTGTTAGTAGGAATACAGACTACTGAGAACAGCCACCAAACCCAGTGTTAGTAGGAATACAGACTACTGAGAACAGCCACCAAACCCAGTGTTAGTAGGAATACAGACTACTGAGAACAGCCACCAAACCCAGTGTTAGTAGGAATATAGACTACTGAGAACAGCCACCAAACCCAGTGTTAGTAGGAATACAGACTACTGAGAAATATTAAGCTTTAGCATTACTGTCTGCGTTACATAAGTTAACTTAAGCATTGCTTATGTAAATGCCCAAAGGGTCGCCTACCTGTCCTGCAGGTGCTGTTGCTGTGGCAGCATGTGGCTGAAGGCGGTGGAGTAGTTCTCGGTGGGACAACGCTTGGGGCTGGACATGGCCGAGCGAGGGAGGAGCAGGGTCTCTCTCTTTGCTGAGGAACGCAGTCACAACGAACTGTCAGTATTCCCCAACACATGGGCACCTCGCCATGACAACCTGTCTCTATACATCTCTAATATAGCAGCAAAATAAGGTTACCGTAAGATGAATTAATCAAACCAACAAAAATACTATCAATGAATTGGCCAATGGACTGATTAGACACGAATATCATTAATAATGGCCATGATTCTTTTTTAATTGAAGTACAAAGTGAGTCAAAGCACTGATATTTACTGATATCAAATATGATATCACTGATATTTGATGATATTTACATTTAAGTAGAAGTTATTCATATTTTTTTTAAATAAATGACTGAAAGTATTAAAACTATTATAACAAAAAGCACAGTTCCAGCGGTGCTGATGTGTTGCTCAGAGGAACAGTGTGAGATGGGATGTGTCCAGGAGTACGTACTGGGCGTGGATGGGGGAGGTATGGTACGGTGGGCCGCGGGGGGCAGGGACGAAGACCTGTGTCCCTCCGGAGACAGACTCCTCTGGGCTCTGAGCAGGTCTGCGGCCCTTTCGGCTCCAGCACGAGATCCGGATCCTGATTCGTCCTGCTCCGATACGTGGATGAATCCGGTCCTGGCTTTGGAGGCCTCAAGGTTGTCTTCGGGACGCCCAAAGACCCAGTCCTGGACAGGCTCTTTGTGTCGTCGCTCCATGAAGCCCAGAGTGGACCTCGGGCTGTCCACCCCTACAAAAGAACCAGTGGTCAAGACAGTACAGCCAACACCGCAACAGAGGAACCAGTGATCAACAGACAGTACAGCCACCACCCCTACAGAGGAACCAGTGGTCGACACAGTACAGCCACCACCCCTACAGAGAAACCAGTGGTCAACACAGTACAGCCACCACCCCTACAGAGAAACCAGTGGTCAAGACAGTACATCCAACACCGCTACAGAGGAACCAGTGGTCAACAGACAGTACAGCCAACACTACGGTATGTACAATAATCCCAACATCTTCACCATGAACACAGTACACAGCATGGGTGCTGTGTATGCAACATGAGGAATGAACAAATGGTTGAACAAACAAACAAACAAATGAATTATCAAATGATTCACCGATACCAAATTTGTAATTACATCAAATGATTCACCGATACAAAATTTGTAATTACATCAGAACAATGTTTATTGTTCTGGCAACATTGCTGTGTTCTTTCTAAAAGCATGATAGCAAGATGCCCAACGCCTAACTGATCCTGAAGTCACGGTGAAGTCACTTTGAATGAAAGTTTCTGCTAAATAATTAAATAGTTAATATTGATATAATAACTTACCCTAAATACAGGACTTAGGTTCTACTTCTCTAGAAATCACAAGGATATAATAAAACAGATCAAATGTAGCAGCCACCATTTGTATATTAGGTCAATTAATAAAAACTATCTGTGTTGCGGACCCACCTTGAAAACCAGATGATTCATCTCAAGGGGTCCCTCCAATACATTATAAGCTTTCAAAAACCAACAAGGTGATTTGAGATCTTTAGCGTTACCATCATCATACGTGTTATGCGATTTAGGTCTAGTGTCAGGAGATAGGTGAGCTCTACTGTGGGGTTCTTACAGGGGGCCCGGCTCTGCGTAGCCCTGGTCTCCTCCAGCTCCATCAGGGCCCTCATCACAGGGGTCAGGGGGCTCTGGCTCTCTCTCCTACCCAGGTCCCGTGCCCCTCCACTGGGCTCCTGATGAACTTGAGACTGCTGCCGTGACAGAGACCAGGACTGGTTGCGTTCCGGGAGAGACAAACTTCTACGGAAATGCAAAAATAAATGGGGGGTTGTTTAGTTTCAGCTCAAAGGTAACAGGATGCAGTTGTTTTTGGACTGTACTATGTAAAGGTTCTCTGCAGCCGTCCAAGTTATTTTTCTCTCAAACAAATTCCTATCCCTCTCTATATCAATTTGGTTTGTGGAGAAAAGGTTAACATCTCATTAAGAAAAAAAGTGAAATAAAGAAAAAAGTTACATCATTCATGTGGCTTTAATATGAATCTTTAACAACCAAACAACCAAAAGAATACCTCCAGCCGGCCTCCGTTGAAGGGTTCTCTGCAGGATGGGTGGGCTGGGTGGGCTGGGGACAGGGGCTCCTCCTTTGGCTGGTCTGGGGGAAGGGGGATTTACAGCCTCCGGTTGGCTGGTCGGCCACAGGACCAGGAGACCTGCGGTGACCAGGGCTGGTCTCCGTCTTGGCATTACTGGACGACAGCAGCAGGTCTGGATGATGGTAGAGACTGAGGAGAGGAGATAGTCGTTATGATATACGCTATATGTATTTGTGTGTTATAGTGGATGAAGTTAGTGGAGAGATGGACCACAAGGGGACCAAACAACGGAGCAAGGTTGAATATAGGCTGAGAGAAGGTCATGAATTCTAGTGTTTGGTCTACCATAACGCAATTTCCGTTCCAGGCGTTCATCGTGAGATGAGACCGGTTGGGAATGAGGTAATGATGAATACAACTGTCGACGATACAAGAAACAACGATTCAAGAAAATAATAAAAGGATGACAGAAAAATAGAAAGAGTGGAAAGAAAGAAATGACTACATGAGGAGAAAGTAATGGACAGAAGAAAGAAAGAACCCTTCCCTCCATCACTCCACCAGGCTGCACTGCTCACCCTGCTCCGGAGGGCTGTGTGTTGCTGTGGGAGACGTAGCGCTGCCTGGCTTGGTTCTCATGCTCCAGCTGCTTCACCTGGGACTCCAGTTTACTGATCACCCTGGACACCACAGACAGACCCAGAACACAAAACAGTTCAATGTTTTAACAAACAAGATCTAGAATATAACACAAGGACCATAACAGAAAAGTATGCCTTCACGGACAGTGTTGTATTAATGAATAATGTTTGATGTTTACTAAATTATCATCCGTTCCTAAAATAAATCCATTAACTTGGTGTCAAGCAGAATTTGTAATAATGGATTTTATATACTGATTTGGTTTCATATATCGAGGTATTTAGAGCGTCAACATACCTATTCAGTTCAGATATCTGCTCCTGGGCATCCACCAGTTTGTTCTCCGTTGACAAAAGGTTATCCTGTTGACCCATAGCAATAATATTACTTATCGCATAATATAATTTAGTTTAGACAAAACAGTCATTTCACTGTTAAAATAAATGCAGGATACATTAAGCAGGTGTCTTGGGAGGTATATTATTCAGGTCAAATAGTGAAACTAAATATACGTAAATGTGGGTTTGAATTACCTTTACTCCCTCGTAGTCCTTCCTCAGCAGGTCGTACCCTCCAAGCAGCTGAGAAACAGACACACAGTGATCAATTTATTAAACTGTAGGGACAGCACCACCTCTGGGGCCAACACTCGCTATTGCAATTGCTGAAACATGACGATATCACCTGAAACCAATGTCAGAAACAGCGATTGCATTAATGTGTGTTCTTTGCCATCCTTGTGGTTCAATTTTGAGTGCTTTGAGTATATCAAAGTTGACCAACAAAAACGCTATCATTTAATGATTACCTATGCGAATACATGACAGTTATTACAATTTAACGTCAGTCAATCAGAGAAGCCCTCAAGGCCTGACACTCACATCCTGCAGCATCTTGTACTCCCTCTCCCTCCTGGCCTCCTTCTCGTCCGTCTCTCTGCAGGCGTTCTGTAAGGACTCCTCCAACTGCCGCACGCGGGTCTTCAGGCAGGAAGCCATGGCGTCCTTCTTGCCGCCCCAGCGCTTACTGTCCTCCAGCCGCTGCTGGAGAGACTTCACCGTAGCGCCAGCCACCGCGTACCTCTCCGGCCAATCAGCCTAAACATTAGAAGAAATGGCTGTGAGCTTTTTAGGTATTCACAGTGTATCTGTGGATACCTATTGTTATTGTCGCGGTTGGGTATTTTTATTATTCCTGATTGGTAACGCCTATATATCCGTGGTGAATTTATCAAAATTATTCAAATTTGGGGGATTTATACATATCCCCGGTATTCAGGTCTCGAAAAAGTCTGCCGGCGAATTGCGCATAGGTGCCGCTAAAACATCCGGTCAAAGTTAAACGATCAGCCAGTCCGCCCCTATGGATTACATTTTCTGAAACTTGGTGTATATGCCTTATTTCACATGCTGAACATTTTATCCTCTTGGGACCATAAAGTCCATCATGATAGATTTTGCAGTACAGTGAAGATTTCGTGAAACCTTCTTCTACAGAACCACAGCTTCCTAAGAAAAACGGATTTCAGATTCATGATCTGTGGGCTTGTCTGAGCTTAAATTTATCATCGATTTTTGATTGGGTAAAAAATGGCCGAGTTATGGCAAATCCAAAATATGCAAATGATCAACTTTACTATATCAGCCACAAATCAGCTTCAGAAGGGAGCAGAAACTTGGCAGGCATATAGAGGACACCTCCCTTAACATGTGATATCTTATGGACACCTCCCTTAACATGTGATAAAATGTTGGTGTCGATATCTCATTCCATGACGTCACAGTGTCAATTAACGTGATTGCTCTTAAGTTTAATGCCCCAATTCGTCAGCAGATGGGAAAATATCACACAAACGGCATCTACTATGAAACCAATGTGTGTGTGTGTGTGTTTGTGTGTCTCTGTTTGTCTGTGCCTTTGTGTGTGCCTCTCTGTCTTTGATTATTTAGATGTCTTTACTTCCAGTAAACCAGTTTATAAGTCATACATCTGCCACTATTGGAAGACCGCTCCCTCTCAAAACATAGTATTATTTGAACCTGTCAATACACATGTCCATGTAGTGTAGTGGTTCAGCTCCTGCCTCACGGACGTAGGGTTACCGGTTCAAATCCGACCTCGACCGAGCATTTTGCGAGACGTGGCGGTGGTGAGCGACGACAGCACCGCCGATTCGCTCTGAAAGGGCGGCCGCTGGGAAAGGCGGTGTGTGGGCTGTGAGTACCTTGTGTGACTGCTTGCAGTCCTAGTTTAATTTTGTTTTTGTATTTATTTGTAATTTATTTCTAAATCCTTATTGTTTACAGAGATGCATTCACTGCCTACACAATATAAACGTATGTTATATCGGGAGAGTAAAGCTGGGATGCATTCACTATAATTTCTTTATGCACAATATGTTACTTGCATTATCAGCACAAGATATTATTGTACCTGAAGGCTCGTCTAGGGATAGTTACTTGTTGTTTAGGTTTAGCCCCCGACAGCATCGCTCTCCTCGTGATGGCCAGTTACATTTGGGTGGTGTCGGCGGGATAAACGGCTCAACATGTTTGACGTGCTCCTGATAGGATAAGTAATGCGCGTCGAGGACGGTCGCTGATTTATCAATCCCTTTTTTTGCCATCGCATTTGTCCGATGAATCCCAGACTGCCCAGAACATTCCCAGACTTAAATGACGCTGGGGGATAACAACTGCTCGCTCTCTTCTCTCGCTATTCTTTACCTTACCGCAGTAAAGTCGGTTTCATATTGGATATTTGCCAACTTTAGTGCTGTCTCTAACTTTATGTTCTCTACTGATCTTATTGATAGTCAACATTGTTACTGGATGTGTATATAATATATAAGTATTTATAATAAAGTCTTTAGTTGTAGTAATTTTATGGCTGTGACTCATCAGGCGACATTCTTTTTTATCTCTGACGTATCGTATTTCAATCCATCCCGAACCCTGCCTGTCATTACGTTACTTTTTTTGACGGGAACCGTTACACCCTTACTATTTATTACACAATGTGTTCTTAGTAGCAGTAAAAAACATTGAATTTAACGTTAATATAACAGCTATATAAATTGGGTTATTTTACACGCCCAAAGGAATTGTCCCTAAATTGTATGTATCAGTGTAATGCAGACAAAAAAAATTCTGCGAATAAGATAATCAGCAAGAGGATATCATCCTCTCCGTGTTCCAATTCCAAACCTGCATTCTGATCTCTAACTGCATCAGAAAACCAATGTGCTGCATCGAGTCCAGCAGCTCCACCTCGCTAACTGATAAATCACCTAATCTTGCAAATAGGCTGTTCACTCCTCCCTCCTCTCAAACCAGCACAAGCACTATGTACCCTCTCTCGCCTCATAGCCAGTCTCCGGCCTCCAGAGACCAAAGGAAACCCAACGCTCTTGACAGGAAATGGAGCCCGCGAGAAGTGGACTAATTAAAAATGAGCTGCAGCAGTATCAACAGACTCTAATCCCACAGGTCTGTCACACACACACACACACACACACACACACACACACGGTGGTCATGGCGTCCCAGATCGACCCTACCATCACGTTTGGTTAAATACATTTGTTTTTTTCAACAACAATTTTTCACTTTCTTTTAGACACCAAGCGGTGTCTGAACAATAGATTTGGAATCAAAGTGTATAAATAAATAATAGGAATTATACCAGTTTCTTCTCCAGGTAGTTGTTTCTGGCCTCCACCTCATGGACGCGATGGTTAGCTTCGGACAGTGCCGTCTTCAGTTGATTACATCTGTTCAGGAACAGAAAACAGTTTAGTCTTAAATGTACAAAAGAAAAATCTTTAAGCAGAAGAAAAAAAGGTAGGTTCTCATTTCCCAATGCATTCGGCCACGTACATTAATAAAACAGATGCATACAAATAAATGTGTTTACATATGTGAGGGACTGTGCTACTGTAATGAGCAGCATCCATCATGACTATCTATATCCCTTTAGATATTGTCACACATCCATACATGCATGTAATTGTACAGCAATATCTTCCTTGTATGTATTCTAACAGACAATATGTATTGTCTGTTACATGGTCTATTGTTTTGCTTTGTGCTGTGTTTGTATCTGTTTGCGGTCACATCTATTTTAATATGTTTCATCACACAAGCCTTGCACAACACGTTTCACTTCCTGTTGTGCATGTACGTGCATGCATGTGCATGTGTGTGCATGTACGTTCATATTTGTGCGTGTATGTGCATGAATGCACATGTATGTGCATGTTTGTGTAAGTATGTGTGTTGAGACTTCTAGCTCAGAATGTAAATATAATTAAAAAAAGAGAAGCAAATGGGTCTCTTTAATTAAATGGAGAACGAGTGATTTCTTTAAGTTCTTTAGATATGTTATGTTATGTGCGCATGCGCAGCTTCACGATGTCTTTAAGTTGTTTAGATATGTTACGTTATGTGCGCATGCGCAGCTTCACGACTAAAATTACGGCACCTGGTAATCATTCCACGGCAAACAAGCATCAGGAGCACAGCCCGTTGGTATGGAACTACTCACACAGTCAATTATTAATGTTTGGGTCACTTGTATATTTAAGTACTGAACGTTTGCCTCACTGTGTCGGTGGAAGTTAGCCGAGAGCAACTTGTAGCTCGCTGGGTGCGAGCCACACCTAGCGAGTGTCTTGTGCTAATTGTTCAAAGCACTCGGCTGGTTTCTGGTGGCGGTTGTAACGGTGTTGCAGGCTTATTTGTTTTCGTTATTTACAATATTATTATATTATATATTTGAATAATGTATTGTTACTGTTTGTTGTATTTCAGGTTTATGACCTGTGGTCATTTGATTTAAAATAAAAAAAAGGACAAAGGGAGTTATGACATTGCGTGCTTCCTGGTGAGCCTTTTCAGAGGGCTGAATAACGAAGATCCGAACAATGTGCTTGTGTGCGTGCATGTATGTCCATGTTTGTGTATGCATATGCATATGCATGCATGTGCATATTTGTGAATGTGCATGTGAGTACTATGAGCTATAATGGGATGTGGTGATGACCTTAGTTCCAGGGCACGGTTGCTCTTCTCTAGGTCTGGGGGCAGCTGCGCAAGGCCCAGTCGGTCTCTTAGGCTCTGGATCTCCGACTCATAGTAGGCCTTTAGGTCAGCCACGTGGCGGGCATGCTTTTCCCTCAGGTTCTGCCTCAGACTAGAGAGAAGTAGAAGAAGAGTTAGGGCATGAAAAAGAGCTGGACATGGGATAGGTTAGGAGCAGGAGGATGGGATCATTGTGAGAATGGGAAGACCAAATAGAAAGAGAGACAAGAGAAAGAGAGATGGAGAGAAAGAAAGAAAGAGAACAGAGAACCAAAGTCCTGACTGCACAACACAATCACATTTTTTGTTTTCTTTTTCTATGATGGAATAACAAAAGGTTTGCTAAACTAGTATAGGTAATGTTGAAATCAATACTGTTGCCAACCCTCTGGTGTGGAGGAGGTTGGTGGGTGTGTGAAACAATAGTCCAGACTAGTGGGCGCATGCACTTACTACAGCTGCTTTTATCCTATGGAATCTAAAGATAGTTGCCATTGTGAGAAATGGTTCCAGAAATATCTCTGTCGCAGGAAGCATGTTGCTTGTGTGTGTCAGCGCTTTACACTAGATTATGCAGCAGGCTGAACAATACGATTCAGCTCTCGATAGCCTTCTTTATCAAACTGTGCTTCCTGACCTAACTGATATACTGTATCTATCAGAGAACAACATTACATTCAATCCATATCATTCAATAGCCCCTAAAAAGGGATATATTATACGGAGTCATGAATATTATTGGATTTCTCTAGGCAATTGTGATCCTTACATAAGGTATAGTCACTATACTCTGGTTTTTAAGCTGACTAAGCTCTTCTCCCCAAGTAAAATGTACCATTTAGCAGATGCTAGGGGTAAGCGTTGAGGGTTAGGTTTATGGGTTAGCCTTAGGGGTGAGCCTTAGGGGTGAGGTTTAGGGGTTAGCATTAGGGGTTAGCATTTAGGGGTTAGTTTTAGGTCATTAGCTTTAGGGGTGAATGTTCGAGGTTAGAGTGTGGCCACCAAGCACTCACAGTGACAGGACGACGGGATCCTCCAGCGACGACAACCTCTCCACGCGGGGCCCCAAGGGCCCGAGGGGGCTCCCAGTGGAGGCAGAGCCCGGCTTCAGGGTGCTGGTATGGGTGTGTGTGTGGCTGCCCTCCTCCTCCTCGCTGGCTCGGTTGCCACTCTGTCGACCGGTGAGGAAGAAAGAGGGCGGGGCCTTATCACTGGACGTAGAGGGGCTTGGGCGAGACGGGCTTCCCCAGGAGCCGTGCACCTTGTTGGGGGGAGTGGTCGCGGGGACGGACTGGAGACTGCTGGAGATGCTGGATTGACGGTAGAGGTTCCCCAGTCCGGCTGTGCTGTCGGGCGTGGCCGGGGTCCCGGGGCCTCTGGGGCACAGGGGAAGCGTTTGGTTCTGGTAAGAGGGACTGCTGAAGTGGGAGGGCGACGTGAAGCCAGAGGTTCGGTCCGACTGTCGCGTGATGGCGGCTGGGTCCGAGGTGCCACCCGCCTTGATCACAGTAGGAGAAACACCATCAGAGTCTGTTCAGGAGACCCAAAGATATAACTCTACAGACCCAAAAACCATGATACTAAGGGCCCTCAAAGTACTGTGAAATTTAACAAACATTACAAAAGTCAACATGCATAGATGGCTGCACAGAGTCTCATTACTCTCAGGAATTGGTCAGACATTGTTAATACATATTTGTGGCTATTGTGACCTTGCCACACCCATACTGGAAAATAATCTGGTGAATGTTAAAACTGTCTGGGTCCAGGACTTAGACTGTGCATTCGTTTGTGCCCTACCTGTGGTGACAAAGGACCAGAAGACTGTGAACCATCCCAGTCTGTACATTTGAATGCAGTTTTCTGCTTGCTCCGATAGATCTCCTTCAGAGACAACTGGGTCTCCAGTGGGGGAGTCTATGGAGCATAAGAGGACCAATCGGAGGAGGAGAGGAGAATCATTGAACAATGAGAGGAGAGGGAATTATTTAGCTAAACCATGATGACTGTTTGTATAGAATGTGATAAAAAAATTATTCTGATTGTGAAAGCATGCAGCTTAAAAAAAGAATGAACCTTAGGAATACAAATTTTTTTGAATATACCTTACAAATGCATTTGTGAAACAAAACAAAACACAGCGTGAAAAATAATAATAATCCACACACCACTGCAATGGAGTTCCCACACATCATATCCAGTCTATTTAAATGATTTAATGAAGTGAATTAATGCATGAACCAGTCTAAGTTCACTGCTCCTTGGACGTACAACACTGGTGTCCTCCTGCAGGAAGAGGAACGCTCCGCTGTCCAGGCTGTCTGGGAGTGGGTGGTACAGGTCACACTCATTGAGACGCCAGTAGGTCAGCCCTGGGAGAGCACGCACGCACACACACATGCAAGCACGCACGCACACATGCAGGCGCATGCACACACACACACACACACACACACACACACACACACACACACACTTAATCCATATATTAAATATGTGTCTTCAGTGTACTTCCCAGTCATATTATGTAACACTATATATTGTTTGCCAAAACGGATTTCTCTGTATTGTACATCATAGTAATACATTAATACAATCATGTTTGTCAAATGATAGGGTAGCTCATTTTTTATTATTGAAATGAGTTGTATGAAATGGTAGTCTACACGTGTATTTGTAAAGGATCCAGGATGCATGATTGGGGAAGGCAATGTTGTTATTCCCAAGGATGTGATGTGCAATTTAAAAGTACACACAATACAAAATGCTGTCACCCTCAACTTGCCTCTGGCCCCCTCTGATGGACACCTGAGTGAGCTGCTTATCTCAGCACCTCTCAGGTACACAACCTCCCCACGCATTCAAGCTGGTCTACTGTGTTGCCGGGTAGCTACCTGAGGACTCAGACACCAGGCTGTGGCTCCTCCTCAGGGGGAAGAAGGAGGTGGAGGCTCCCCCTGGCTGGTACTGAAACCAGAAGAGAACTACATCAGCTTCTCCATATAAACAACGTACCCTAGAAACAATGTACCCGAGAAACAACGTTGCTCACCTGGTCCTGGAGGTGTATGTGCTCTGACAGGCCGTCTCTAGGGGTTTCTCTGGGGCTCTCTGGTGGCTCCTGGCCCTGGAAGGAAGCCCGTCCTGCCTTGCCATTCCTGGGCCTCAGTTTCTGCTGTTGGGCCCAGGACGTCAAGTGCTGGTTGGTGCTGCTGAGATGATAGGTAGAGGAGGAAGGAGATTTTACCAGACAACATCTGAATATTATTTACCAGTCAACATCTAAATATGATTTACCAGTCAACAACTAAATCGGTTTACCAGCCAACATCTGAATATGATTTAACTGTAAAATCTTCAATTTGAAAAACTGAATGGAATTTCAAGTCTTACCCGGGCTGTCCCTGTTGGCATGACAGACCAGGTTCCTTTGTTTGGGAATACGTCCTTCCGTGATTGGATACGCTCTGGTGGCACACGAGCACGCTCCTCTCTGCATCGTCTCCCTGGAGGGAGGAGGACCAGAGATGCTCCTCTTTCTCTGTCTCTTCCTGCTGCTGGTTCCCACCGCACCCTTCCTCCACCTCCTCCTCCCCCACCTCATCTGGTCCCCTGCTGGTCCGTTCGGGTCCCGTCTCCCAGGCGCTCAGGGTCCCGTATCCGCTGCTCAGCACGGTGGTGGGTCGCTCCTGGATGGGCACCGCCGGGATGACAGCCTCCGTCACCCCCTCCGATCTCTGAGGGAGAAGGGACGGAGCCATACCTAGACAGGCGGTCCCGCTGTGGGGCGGGTGTGCTGCGGGAGCGGGCTGGAGGTTGGAGGCGAGGGTCAGATTGAGGTCCTTGGTTCGAGTGGGGGTGGCGGTGGCGGCTGTTGTGGTGATGGCGTTGGTGATGGTGGTGTTGGTGGCAGAAGTGGGAGAGAACTCTGTGTGTGGCTGGCGGTTCTGAAGTTGAACCAGAGCTTTGATCTCGTCCTGAATCAACTGAAAGTAAACAAAATGAAAGACATTACTGTATGAAGACGTGAGACATTACACATGAGGTGGCAGGGAAAGGGTTCGATACGGCTTGATCATGTGCCGACTCACCTGTATTTGGCACTGGTATTGTTCTTGCTGAGCAAGTATTTGCTCTTGGTATTGCTTCTCAACCAGCTGGAACAGATGCAGCCATCGCCCCTGAAGATACATTTACTAATTAATTAATAGAGAACGTGAACGAGAGTAGAAAACAGAAGCTGAGCAGTTAAACCTGCACTGTGTCACTGTTTCACTGCAGCTGTCGTCTTGGCAATTATCATTGTCCTTATTCAATGATTTTATCCAAAGCGAATTACTGTGATGACTGAGTGTTTAAGGGAACCCAACCCATCGAGCCTCTGCTCAAACAACTGACTGAATGCTCTCGCTCTAGATTTGGTCTGTGGAGAAGATGAACCAAGCGTTGGTGGTGTTGGTTAGAAGCTCGTTTTTATCTGTGTTGGCTGCAGTGAATGTATTCAGACTGGATTTAAGAACCCCCCTCCATAACATGTTCTGGATCTAATCAGCTCTAGGACACATCTTGTCAGGCTTTGCTCTTCCAAAGAAGTGACTGATCCCTGTTCTTCAAAAAATAAACTCCCTGTCCTTCAGAGTGGCAGCTTGAACATTAACAGTATACATTTAACTTTTATTTTCCACTGTGTATGTGTGTGTGTGTGTGTGTGTGTGTGTGTGTGTGTGTGTGTGTGTGTGTGTGTGTGTGTGTGTGTGTGTGTGTGTGTGTGTGTGTGTGTGTGTATTTAATGGAGGTGCTGCTGCACACGGATTGAGTCTCCCCAGAGAAGCAGAGAGAAGTACGATTACACCTCTGCATGTATAATTACAGCATGAAGAACGTCTCTCAGTAGATCGTTTCTGACTAAACACCTTCTTATGTATCGCAATGAATATGCTTACATTTTAACATTTGCCATCCAGAGCACCAAAGAAAACTGCTTACAAAAGGTTCACCTAACGAGGACTGCCTTGATTAGTGGAAATTTGAAAATAATCAATTTCAAAGTTATTATACAACAATTATGTTATTGTATTGCAATATAAATATTATCATAATAACAAGGGTCAAAGATGATTAATGGACTCTCATCATAATCTTCTACACCTCATTTACTTTAATTCTTTAGATTGTTTGAGTCTTTTGTGACCAAGGAAACTTATGAGGCCTTACACCCTGCAAACTCATCAGTATTGTAGCGTTCAGTATGCAGTAGAGCAGCACTCTGACTCCATCCCAGCTGTCTGTTCCCCTGCAAATAATGTCATCAGCTGGAGTGTGGCGTTGTGTGTGTGTGTGTGTGTGTGTGTGTGTGTGTGTGTGTGTGTGTGTGTGTGTGTGTGTGTGTGTGTGTGTGTGTGTGTGTGTGTGTGTGTGTGTGTGTGTGTGTGTGTGTCCCATTGTGTCCCTACTGTGATCTACATAGAAACCAAAAGTGACAGCACAGAGCCGAGGCGGCCAACTGTCAAATGTGTCAGTACATCGGAGGGACTGCCTTTTGTTAACATGCACACACTCTACACTTACAATAGAGGGGGGCCAGATTGCACAACTCCTAACTGAAAGGTACTGGGTTCGATCCCCCCCATGTCCACACTCTTACCTTCAGGCACCCTTGAGCAAGATGCACCCTACCAGCTCCTTGAGGGCATGTAGATATGTAAACACCAGCTCCTTAAGGACATGCTAAATGTAAACAGTACTAATAACGGCAAATAGTCAAATAGTAACTCATGCTTCCTCACCTCGCAGTCCTTCCACATCTCTGGGTCCGTCTCTCCGCTGTTCTGGATCTCCTGCACCAGAGCTCTGAGGGTCTCCAGGGAGCTGGGGTTGATGAAGGGCAGGCTCTTCCCCTGGTCGAACGCCTCCTCTGTGCTCAGACACAGACTCCTACGAGGCGTCAGGGAGCAAACCCTCATAGTCAAATCATAGACTGATGTCTTAACGTACATGTCACTAATATATATCTAATCTAACTCACGACCCCAACTGCATACTCTGAATATGAGCATCCAAGCCCACATTAGATTAAAGTAGACTTGTTGTTTTTGTATTTATAGGTAATACTTTGTCATAACGCTAGATTGTATATAGTATTAGGGCTGCAACAACTGAGGCTAGGACATTGTAATTATTAATAAAAAATGACACCCGTCAGCGAAGATTATTTTCAATGTAATATTCCATTAGCACTCCTCAGCATAAACGTAAAACAAATACAAATTGAAGAGGGGAAACAAGAGATAGAAATTCTTTAATGTGTCCTTTGTAACTCTCCAACATTTGTTAGATTGCTACATAAAAAATGCATACATTTCTTTAGGGTTATACCCTAAAATAAAATGTGTATACCCATGTCTATAACGTTGTAATTATACCGCTTGGTCTTAGAGAATCATTGAGGCAGCTGTCTCATTATGTTTACACAATTTATCATTAGCTTTACACACTGCCTCGTTATCTATACAGAATACCTCCGACCAGCTTTGGAAGCTAGCCTCTATCTTGTTGCATGTTGTTTACCAACAGTCCGACCCTACTACACCACCTTATCTTGTCGCATGCTGGTGTTATGTCCATGGGCCGACTCCCCACTTTGCCTCCCTGTGATGTTTTGGGTGGTCGGGTGTGTCCGTCCTCCAGTCCAGCGAGGCAGGAGGCCGACGTCCCCTCGGACGACACGCAGGAGATCTCGCTCTCCTTGCCTCCATCCCCGTCCGCACTGGCATTGCAGTGGCTCAAAGCCCCGGAGGTGGACACGTCCTCAGATATACTGTCATCTGTGGACATGGTTACTGGCCCATAGAAAGGGAGTGCGATGTACTACTGTGACAGATATGGAGAAGGGAACAACAAGTTAACAAGTACTGTTCGGGTCTGTTTTATAACGTTGTATTTGTTGTACTACTACGTGGGCCTCGACTGGTGTCATGTGTCCCAAAAAAAGGCCAGATCATTGAACCCTGCAGTTATTGTATCGCTCACTAAGACAATAAACCGAGTTCTCTCTCTCTCTCTCTCTCTCTCTCTCTCTCTCTCTCTCTCTCTCTCTCTCTCTCTCTCTCTCTCTCTCTCTCTCTCTCTCTCTCTCTCTCTCTCGAAAACATTTCCGATGTGAATCAATCAATTACCGATGGACACGTTTCAAGCAATAAGTGTTGGGATAAAGGTAACTTTCAATTCCAGCAAATCCTGAAGTGTGGGGACAATGTAACAGACTGGTTAGCTGGATTTCAATTATTTCCACATTGACTTCATTCATACTATGAAACGAAAGCGTGAAGCGGCGTGCACACATGTTGACATGAGCTCACTGGTGCTACAAGGAAACGTAATGTCACCACCACTGATTTCGACGACACACTGCTAAAGTTGCATGTCAACTCCGTAGATGATTTGCTCTCGTAACGGTCCATTTGAGATACACGAGATGCCCATCAGACTAAAGGAGCCCATTCGGTATTTGTACATATTTTTGAGGCATTACTCTATGGGGGACCTGAATGGCGTGTATGCAGTACAATGTGCATGGCTATAACACACATTACATAATAGTAACTATAAGTTATTAGGTTGGCGTTTACTGTACAGAATAAAAATGAACCTACCCGTGAACTTGTACCATCACCTCATCCATATTTCCGTAAGTGTAGCTATAGAACTTAGCTAGCTGGCTACTGGTTGGCCAGTGTGACTGCACTGCAGTGAAGCTGTCGCTGCTCAACGTTCCCGTCCACAGCGGTGATTGGTCGAAATGCAATCAAAAACACAAACACTTGATTGGGTCTCTTCGCGTTCTGTATTTCAATTGGCTGTTTCAGAAATAACATAATGCCGTTGCAAAAGAATCTTCAAAATGTTCACTTATTAATTTTACAGTTAAATTATCGGTACATATAGTTTACACCGAGGTTGCCCTGACTGGATCCATCAAACATTTGGTTGAGTATGTTATGTATTTTTCTTTTCTTTTACTATAAATTCACTTGACATTATGCTTAAAATCAAATGTACTTTTAATGTGGAAAAGGGTTTGAACAACCACAATATGATATAACAAAACTAATGAAAATGTAACCATTACAACAAAACACAAATGTGTTAGTTAAGCTATATTACCTGTACATAACCAGGTAAAAAAAAAAGTTTGACCACAAACATAATGGCAGCACCATCACCCATCTCCCCAGGTGCTCTATGCAACTCTTGTGTTCATTTTAACTTCAACATCCACAATTCAAATACAATGGTGCCAGCAGGTGTTGGTGTCTGCACTGAGGCTTGAGTCTGTCACATGCAGCATAAATAGCTCTGAAAATATCCCCTTTCAGTGTGCATTGTGGTGGGTTTGTTGTAGCCGCTCAGCGTAACGAAGAACGTGACTGCCACTTGCTACTCTAGTTTATGGTACTGGTAATATGTAATATTTCCCATCACTCTAAACTAAGTGAATTTCTCATCTTAAGTATAAGTAAAGTGTTTCG
Source organism: Lota lota (assembly GCA_026745465.1). Lineage (NCBI taxonomy): Eukaryota > Metazoa > Chordata > Actinopteri > Gadiformes > Lotidae > Lota > Lota lota. The sequence continues at coordinate 283,767 of JACYXH010000753.1, forward strand.
TTGTCTTATGTTATATGCCATGATGCAACATAATTGATAGATTGGTATAAAAAATTGGAAAGGGAAAACACTACTAAAAGCGATTCATATTTTTACCAGAAGAATATTATACGCCATTCTGACAAGATACTAAATGCTACGCAAACATTCAAAAAACAACTAAATTGAAAATACAATTTATTACACTGAGTAATAAATACATACAAAGATGCAAGTAACAGTTTCCATTTCATACCAAAAACAACCTCAAAATGAACAAACCGATGCATTTGGCACATGTCTGTCTTTCACCCCCACATGGTTTACAAGGGTCTGGAAATCAGACCTTTTTCTATCAAAAAAGAGATCAAGTCCTACTAATCTAGCTTTGTACAAGCCATGCAGTGTGTACAATTAACCCCTGGGCTACCATGGGTCCATTTTCTCATGCATTAACCAAACGTTTTAAATAGGAAGTCAAAATGAACACCCCAAAGTGGGGCAATTTAAGAAAAAAAAAACTAAACAATAAGGAACTCATAGTATCCCTTAATTTTCTTGCCAAAAGAATCCACACATTTATCATTATTTTTATAATGCAATTTTTCTTTTGTGATGTTTTCAACATTATCATTCTTTTTACTATCCCTTTTCCATATCTTTCCTCCATTGAAAGGAAATACCATGCAAAGAACTGTTTGTTTGGGTGATGTAAGGGAACGCATACAATTTGTTCTTGCAGTGGAAATGTATGGCTCCACATGGCTAGGATCTTGCGTTCCGCTCCGTCTCAGCCAAACACTCGCGTACCAACCCCCTGGCATGGATTATACCTTGAGGAACAAACAATTAAATTATATTAGGTATTGGTAGCAACAGTATACTAAACAAGTATAGCATTCATTGCATCAATATAACTCTTAACTGGAGAAGGTTTAAAATCGAACCCAATAGAAACATCACAAGTGTGAGTGTATAATTGATGGGTCCACCTTCCAGCCTACCCAGTGGTCTGTACCAACTGGTACGCTGATCTATACGACGATCTATCATAGACGACATATCATCAGATGTATGATAGATCGTTTGTGATACTATAGTGTGTCACTGTAGGGTACATTTTGTGGCACTATGTCAATGTCAAGCCTGGTGGTAAAATAGCGTCCCTTTAAATGGGAGCATTCACGTACCTCTTTTCAGTCTCTCCATGGCGCTCTTACTGCCAGCGTACGTGGGCCGGATCTCCTTGCCCAGCTCCTCGATGATGGCCAGGAGCTCTGCGTATTTACTCTGAGGTACTTGGTTCCCACTAGAACCCTGGAAATCCAGCAATAAACCACATAAAAAATGCAGACGAGATTCCACACTTTTTTGCCTGTGTTCCAAATTTCAGGTTTGAAAATTATTGTAAACACAGATTCGTAGGATTTTGTGCACACGCCGTTTTAACCCCGTCAACATCTGCACATCATATCAATATCCGATTGAACATATTCACATCACCCATACGAAGTACTTTGTGATAAGGCAGTCTGTTTGTAACATATATATATGGGACCTGCAAATGATTACTCTATTTTAATCAAAACTGCACTTTCAAATACCTATAGTTTCTAAAGCTTTACAGCTTCTAAGTCAGCAATCTCCCATGACTTCATATGCATATCGGGTGACCACACTCGGGGTCGAGTGCCTCAGGTCAGGAGACACAAGTCTAACACCATTAAAGAGGGGGGAAGCACTGGACATTTCTATGATGTTAGTTACCTGAGAGAATCCCAACGAGGGCGGTCCATAGTCATTCACCAGCGGTCTGTAGGACTGTAATGTTGCCAGGTTAGCTGCTGAAGGAGACTGGATATTCTGGATGTTCCCAACTGTTTTAAAAAAAATAATAATAATACACACGATAATTAATAAATAAACATCTAACAATATACATGTGTGTGACACTGACATTCAGCTTTAATCTGATCCAGTATAAGGAAGTGCAACCCTCAGTACTCCTGCAAGCCATTTCAGACAGCAGTGCTAAAACGAAGAGTCAATTATAAAGGGAAAAAAAGACCAAATAGAAACTAAATTATAATTAAAAGGGACATCCAACCCCTAGTGGTGGTCCTATTGTGGGGCTAATACAGCAGTGTTTAACTTCTCTTTCATTAATTCGATAATTAAGTAATTAGGTAGGCCTTTTAATTACATCAAAATAAAACTTAATTCACTTTAAGTCAATAAACGCGTCTGCAAAATGACTTTGATTCAGGATGTTGCAGAATAGATTGTCGATTGACTATATTTGCATTTGCTTCTGATTATGGCCCATTGATCATGCAGTCATCTTGTGTATAAACGGCCATACAAAAAAATAAGAGACATTGCCGTCTTTCATAATTGAGTTGTACTTTGTAAGAAATGTGTGCATATGAATAAGCACAGAACAAAAACGTAATTACAAATATAAATACCAATTGACTATTTTGAACATTTGAATTAACCAGAAATGCATTTAAATCACACACAAGGGATAATAGCCAGTGATATAATTTAAACCTGTCTGCATCCATCCTGGGCAGGAGGCTACCCGCTCACGTATGCGGGTTGGCAAATTGCAATATGCGTTGTCTAACACAAGATGTCCTCGATGAGTACAAATTTCACTAGCAGATCAATCAGCAACCCGCAGGACGAAGCATCATGGAGGAAACGGAACAAGGCTGACTCGAGAAGACAAAGTGATACATTTTGGTCACAATGTAAAGGCGCCCTTAAAGATGGATTAAGACGCGAAAAGCGGAGCGTGAAACAAAGGGGGACACGGGGAGATCCCACAGTTCTTACTTTTTGCTCAAGCCGCTAGCATTTGGGATGGCGCTCGTAACATTAGTAATAATGGCGGATATGAATTAGCCTAGCTCCCAGGATCTGACCCTATATATATAACTGGACAAAAACTACCGACACGGTCTTTCTCCAGGTATTCTCCGAGACCCCGAATTTAACACTCGGTTTAACAGACGGATAGTTTGATTTCCCCCGATATTTTTTCCTTACCCTGGTTTCCAGAAGTTCCCGGAATGTGCTGATGGACATTGGGTTTGTAAGACATTCCCAGAGACATTGTAAATTAAAGAAATAAAAATGACCCGAAATTCAGTGAAGCGTCTGTCTCTCACTTTTTGTTTACAACAGCGGCACCGGCAACATGGCCGTCACTTCATATTGACACCACCCGCCTGAACGTACATCCACTGGGAATGTCTATAGGAAATAGTTAAAAAGCGATTTACATCTTAATATTTCCCAGTTTAATTATTTTTTTATTTTTTATTTTACCTAATCTTCCAGATCACACTTAGATTGTAACCAAGATGCGCGTTTCTTGAAAACATTTATAAAAATTGTTATTTCTACAACTTTGATAGTTTGATAGCCTGTAAAGTGAAAACATTTGAACTGTCGACGATGGAAAGGTCCGACTTTACCCTGAAGTATTCATTGTCACATTTTGCATCAAAAGAGTGGACATTTAGGAAGTGGGTAGTTTGCCCGCATTGTGATGGCATGCGACCGATTGTGTTACTTAAAATAATATCAACCCTGATCTTTATAGCAGCGTCCTTTGTTTGTCACTGAGGCATCATATTAGACGTTTACAATCACTTGTAGTATACCTGTTTTGGTCTGAGAAGGCGCCTCCATCGCTTCCCAAATTGATCTGACCCTGATATGAACGCCTTTAGTGGTTAAAAGTTTATACGCGGACTGATAAAAGGTACAAAAGGATTCACCACGCTTATTCAGAGTCACGTGGCGAGGTATCCCTTCTTCCATCCATTGGGGATCGTGGTGGGGGTCCGCCTAAACACGCACATATACTATCACTCTCTTGACCATTGGTGGACACAAAGAAGAAATACAACGGCCCAATCGCGGCACGCGGCGTCATGACCCCCTGGCTCTTCGGGATTCGAATGATTGCGTGGAAAACCCCATAGGGTGAAGTCCCAGATATCATTTGTGTTGTTGAGGTTGAGCACTTTGTCACAAGGCAACAGAAAAGTCATTCTCAGTAGCCCTATAGACGTAAAACCCATAGTTAATGAGATTTGACAATGTTAGTAACATTCCAAATGTAAAGTGAAAATTTACAATTTACAATTGAAAACAAAAAAAGTCCGATACTTGCTATTTGTTATATTATTACGTTCTAAGTATTATGTTATTATTGATTGATTGGTGATCGATCGAATAGTTGATTGATTGATTGATTGATTGATTGATTGACAGCTTATGGATGTTGGTTGATATACCTGTAATGAGAACGTGTTGAGCAGTGAATTTAGAGAACCCAGGAAATAAATGAAAGGATGTCCAAATGATAACCTTATTATTGCACTGACCTTGAATGATTCTGTTAAGTATAACTCATGGGGGGCAAACACTGTAGTCACGCCCTGTTTACTACAGCATACTGAAGCGTGGAAAACATTAGACCAGCCTGGCACGTACCCAGGCGATATAATTTTGCTGTATGACCTCCCATCGACAACAGAGGGCCTGTGTGACGGGCATCCCAAGCAGCCAGGGGTGTCATTTATGTGTTGGTAGCCTGGTAAAACCTGCAACAACTTATCTCTCAGTGGATAGGAAGCAGCACACTGGATATTTACCAGTTTATGTGTTTTAATTTGCCTGTTTGGCGTAACTCATGTATAATGTAAGGTTAACCAAATATTATAATGAATGTACTCAACTTGAGTACATTCATCATAATATTTAGATGTTTTAGATGTTAGATGTTTTAGATATTTAGATGTTTATGTTAAATAAGAGTGACCCAAATGTCCTGTCTAGGATAAATAAAGTCTGACATCTTAAACATCTTATTCTGGTGGATTCTGGTTAGGTTGCAAAAAGCCGGTTAGAAAAAAAGCATATCTGGCACACGCACATCTGAAAATTATTTACAGGTTAGACGTGTTGGTTAAAAAACTTTAATTGCAGCGTAATGTGCTTGCTCAATCTCCCTTGAAACTATTCCCACTCTGAAAACCAACCGAGCTCTAGCTACAAACGCAGTCATTCCCAATGAAAGGCCCAAATGGTTTCCGTTTGGAATAATCACTAATTTAGCCAACAGCTGATTATACACTATTTGTTTCCAGTTCTATCTAAACCTCTATCCCTTTCTACCAATGATGTTACACTCAGACTGTAATGCTGTCCTGCCACGTTTGACCGTCACCAGTGCAAGTCCATTGGCTCAGGTGTGGCGACGTTGTGCCTGTTCATTCTTACCTGAACAGGTATACGAGTGAGCATGCAGCGACATGGCAATGCCAGCTAGAAAACCTGATGACCCAGAGTCAGGTTTAGAGTTACCTAGATGTCAAACAATGGCAGAGCCTGTGGGGGTAATTTGAGCCTCAAGTTTATGGTTAACAGCAAAGATTATCATTATGTATTTAAGGATGTTTTGTTTTAAATAAAATGGGTGGAACCTGTCTTCCTAAAACCGCTAGATTACACTGCAGCAGTTCCAGGTAAACCAGTTGAACACTAGAAAGTAGTTAATCCAACATTCTTCTTACAAGGTTTTATCTTCAGTGGTACCATTTAAAATATCGTAACAATGAACATTCCCAAGTCTAGATATAGGTGCGTTTTATTATTTTACACCTTAAGCGTTACAGGAAGTGTGATCATACAAGTGTACCAAGCTTTATTGGTCATTGCACTCATTTAAAGAACGTGATGCAGCCTTTTGTTTTGTACAAGTCAGTAGTGCAACTCGTGCATGGATACAAGGGAAGTCCTTCAAGTGTGTTTTTTTTAAACAGTTCACCTGTTACAGCATTTTATATCACTGAAAAAAAAACATGTCAGAAAAAAGTCAGCAGCCAATGTACAGAACATTTCAAAGTGTCCAAATAAAAAACATACATTGACTGTATGTGTAGGACATTCCAGTTTAAGTTACATTTTTTTTCAATGCGAGCGTGAAGTGAAAAGGCATTTATTTTTTTCCTCAAAATGCAGCTTCCTACACGGCCATTCCGAAAGGGTGACATTCCGCATTTTAAATGTTCGATTCTCTTACAAACTGTACATAAATGAACACATTTGGTATGTTACAAAAGAAAAGAGTGCCTGCTTCACCATTTTTTCTCTTAAAAATCAAGTAGAAGAAATATTCACACCTAGAGTGCTAAACCCACAGGGACAACGCGCGTTCTAACCCAAACCATATCCGAAGCATTTTATTTGCCACTATCGAACGGTGGCATCACCAGGCTGGGGTCTGCGCCTTCCGAGGGAAAGCAAGGCTTTATTTAGCCAAGAGAGGGTTGAGGGAAGTGGAGCAGAAGTCTGCCAAGGTGAAATTTGAACATCAGGCAGTAATGATAGTGTTAAAATGAACGTGTAACATGCATTGCAGATATTGCATAAGCATTTTCGCTTCTGTATCCAATTTTGATGAGCCGGGTGGTTTTACAGTCCCTTTGAGTACTATGGCATCCATTAGAAAATGGATTAATACACACAGCCTTCTGATGGAAAATGTCTTAGAAGTCAAATAACGCAGATCCCAGATGCAGTGCCATCAACCAAAAAGAACAGCAGGTCTTACAAATTTACCGCCACGTTTCTGTTGCAGTAATAACCCTTTACTGACAATTCTGAACTGATGGCTCAATACCAAGGCGTTGGGACAGTCAAACAGGAACCCTATGGATGTTTAGACGGTTGCATTAACAATAACACTATATTTTTATTATATACACCACATTGCACTCAATTTAACACAATGCTCAGCTTTTAAGGCATAAACTCATTTCTTAAACTCCTCCAATTCCAAAATTCCATGGTGTTGAAACTTACTTTAATTCAGTTAGTTATTTTAAAAAAAAGTGACAAACAGCATTTTAAAGAATAATGTTCAGAATCATGTTATGGATCTTTCAGTATCCGAATGCTTGGTCTGTGCCAAATACCAACTAATAATCAGCAATACTTGGGAAATATGGGGCGGGAGGCCATTAATGACTAAAAACATTGCAATTATGCCTGGGTATTTTATGCAGACATAATTTACAAATAAACATTGATTGCTTTTCTTTCATTTTTGAAATATCTAAAGCATCCATGTCCTGGAAATTACTGAATGAACTTTGGTCTTATTTGGAACAGCTCCTGGTCTCATTTGGGCCAGTGTGGATAATAAACAAACGTGTGGGCATATTACACAACCTAACCCGGGGAAGAACAGGCGCGACCAACGTAGCCGACGTGAAGCTCGCTCGTGTCCTCTTTTCCTCCTGATGGATGCATCTCAGAACGTCTCACTCTCTGAATGTCAGAGGGCTATATGATATATCCAGCAAACTTTCGTAGGTGGAAAGAAAACAAAAAAAATGTTTCTGGTCTTCCAAATACTAAAACCATCACTAGCAGCAGCAGCCACCCTGAACCCCAGTTCTCTGTGCAGAAACGGAGGCTCATGAAGACCAACAACATGTACACAGCACACCCGTTCCCCTCATGGTCGCCAGGGGTACGAGATGGAGTAAGACTCGTATGCCTCACGCATGATCCCGGGGACTGCAGTGTAGTGACCACTCCTTCAGGACAGTGTTGGGATGCTGGGAGTGTGTGGGGTGGGGGACCCTCCACTATGTGTTGGGGGCATGGCTGAGGCTCTGGGGGTGGAGCTGCTGCCACTTCTGCTGCTCCTGCACGGCCAGCTGCTGGCACTGGTCTGACGTGGACAGGATGTTGAGGAGTGGGGACACACAGTTTGGGGGGATGATCAGCCCTGTGCCGGATGGAGAAGAGTCATCAGGATGTTTGAGTTCATAAACCATATCAGAAAACCCTCTCAATATTCACACCGGGACCAAGTTTTCACTGGAGACTAAATTGGATTTACAGAGAAGGTTGAAAGATTGGTCTTTTCACATTTGTAGATCTAACCTTGCATTTCCTTATACTCTTTTACCAAAGTGATGGCTGCAGTGATAGTGGGACAGGATATTGCAGCGGCTAGGGTGTTTGACTCCTGCCCACAAAAGGTACTACTGGGTTCCATCCCCAATGTCAAAAGCCTAACCTGTAGGGTTTTGTAGGTTTGACTCTACAGGTTGCCAATACCTACATGGTACTTAATCACACACATCTGAATTCACTGTAAATCTTCTTGGATTAAAGCAACTCCCATGGAGTGAGTTACGCTAAAAACGACCAAATAGAAAAGAAACACATCAAAAACATACCGACGATCCTCTGTCCATCCTCGGTTCTAAGGCGAACGATCTGCATCTTGACGTTGGTTCCGCTGACCGAGGACAGCACATTCTCCACCTTTGTCCACACGCTTAGAACCGAGCCGCACAGGACGAAGTACGTCCTGCAGCGAAGACCGATCTCACACTGCAGGCCCACCGACGCCTTCTTACAGTTGCCCCGCCTGGTGGTCACAGCAACACATCCCATCAGTTCACCCAGATCAGTATACAGTTCAACCACATCTGTATACAGCCAGAGGTACTGAAATAAAACACATAGAATCAGAATGACAGACTATTAGACAGACTGTTTTAAGATGGTGTTTATTTCTGAGTGACTGAAATAAGATGTAGAAAAAGACCCAAGCTGTGCTTTCAGTGATCGATCTTGCTCTCAAACATGCAGTATAATAAAATAGTCATCCTGTAAAGTCAGATACAAAAAAAACAACACCACATTAACGATCATGGAAAAAAGAAGCAAAGACTAGGACTAACTTTGCCTCACAAAGTTGCACAGCCAGTTAGAGTGGACAGAAAACATTGAGTTGTTTTAATTCTGAAAGTGTATCCCCTACTTACTGGGAGGGGCTCAATCGTTCACATTTTGACTTTAACTAATAAACTAGGATCATTAAAATCTAGCCGTGAATGGACCAATGATGTCACTTATGTGACTGGGAAGTTGAGGTCATGCCGTGCACCTACCAATACGCATGAGAGCAGATCTTAGCAGAGGACTTGTACTGGTCAATCCAGTGTTGTTTCGCATCTTCTGACAACACCTGTAAACAACAACATAATCATTTAATTAAAATGGTGCTGTAGGCAAGATTCGAGAAGAAGATAGTGAAACTAAATGTCCCCTCCCTTCGCTCGGTTTCTCCACCATTGAGAAGCATTGCATTCACACTAATGTGATTGACAGCCAAGATAGATTCCTCGAACCAATCAGGGAAGAGATAGCATGATTGGTCAGAAATAAGCCGGGAGCGGTCCAAAAACTTAACTGGCTCATACTTAGCCAGCCGCAGTCAACTAGAAATAGATACTCACACATTTCACTCACTAATAGCTGACGGATGGCATTTATAACAAATCAAACACAATTAATAACTCTTCAATCTTACCTACTGCACCTTTAAAGACTTTTGTTTGCTATGCTATTTTTGCTAGCATAGCTAGGATATTTGCTATGGTGTCAGTATATGAAGTATCTCAAACAGAATCAAAGCTTGAGGCGTTACCTTTTTGAACCTCTTCTTGATGTCAACATAGGTCTCCAGTTTGAGCTGCTTCCCGGTGTTGGGCCGGTACACCAGGAACAGCCTCTTCTTGGGGTTCAACTCCTTCACCAGTATGGCCGTCTTCCTGTTGTTGCGCACCTTCAGAAAGAACAAGATTCAACATTACGGAGCAATAGTTCCCAACCGTTATGGCTACTGAAAATAAATACATAAATAAATAACGTGTGCACAGGATTAACAAATAAAATGTTTGTCTTATTTTCTAAATTTAATTAAATCTCGATTCATGATCTGGGGTGCCCAAAACGCTTTGTTTGGTTGCCCTGCCAACCGGGTACAGAGCAGCCATACCTGCACGTAGAAGCCGTCGTCAGCCCCACTCTGGTCTGCCCAGGCATGGGTGGCCTCCTCCCACGACATCCCCCTCTCCACACTCACCTGATGAAAACAGAAGTATCGCATAAACATTACTACAGGTAATTAATAATCTGGGAGCTCCTACCATGTTATAGCAGAACATCTGGGGGGAGACGGCAGCGCATGGGCCTGAAACCAAAAACTAAAAGGGGTGGCATTATGCCTTGTTTCTGAGATATTCTACAGAAGAGAACAAATTTGCGCGGGTAGACGAAGCTTTCAGAAGGGTATTTCTACGGTGGTCTACACTGTAGTCTACACGGTGTTGATGTGGAACCTTTACAGACACTTTCTCAGTTTACTGCTGGCCAAGTTTGTGTTTGCAAATATGTCCAACAGGATTGGTTGAAACAAATTTAAAGTGAAACAAAATATGAAGTGAAAGATTGTGAAACGCCCCGTTCACCCAGATGGGAGCTCGTCTGCCATCAGTCTTTAGAGATTAATCTAAAGTCTGATTTAATATTAGTATAACATTGATATTACCAAGATGACCACAGACCCTTTAGTAACTTTATGCAATAACTGAGATGCCTGCAACAGTTCATATTTTATAGCTGGAAGTGTTGCCGTAGGAAGAGTAAGAGACATACGGTGTAGAGCTCAACGTGGCCTGATGTGGTGTAGCCAGGCGTCAGGAACTTCTTGCACTCTACCTTCTGCACCTTCTCATCACCCGAGCCAAGATCTGAAAACACAGGACATAATCAAGATCAAATGCGTTATTAGAGCAAATAACACACACACACACACACACACACACACACACACACACACACACACACACACACACACACACACACACACACACACACACACACACACACACACACACACACACACACACACACACACACACACACACACACACACACACACACACACATTACCCAGAATGCCCATGTCAAATCGGCCATTCCGCTTGGCTTCCTGTATGACCGCCGCCAGTGTGTCGGCAAAGTACTGGAACAGAGCATTCTGCTGCTGCACCTCCATTCCCAGAATACGGTTGAGGAACTTTCCAATGTTGTTGTAGTCTGTGAAAAGTATAATCATTTAAGACTACATTTATTTGTACATTTTGAATAGTCACTGCACAAATTGTCTACAACCAGTTCAGAGCTCATTCTTCTCACTTACCTTTGTCAAGTGTCATCGCACCAGATCTGTCTTCAAGAGTTATGAGACCCACTCCTATTAAGCCACATTGAATTTCTACAGAGAAAACAAATGGACATTTACATTTATTTATTTTTATACGCCTTCATCCAACTCAAATTAAAGTAGAGACTGGGAACTACTCAAAACATACAGCACGCATTCATGGTGTTTACAGAAACCCTAAAGATAAAAAGGTTTCGTTCTTTGGCACCCAGTTTATAACATTTATAATACTGCAAATGCAAGGGCTTTCATCAGTGGGAAACCGGTTCAATCACTCATTAGGCGATGGATATTTACTCGAAAATATTTTAGATTGCCACTTTAACGGGAAAAGAAACAACTTGTACCTTTAAAGAAATCCCCATCAAAATCGGAAGGTGGTGACACGAGCGGAGAGTCAAGTTTCACGATGGACTTCATGACGATTTCCAGAGCATTCCTACCATACTGACATGGCACACGTACAACAGTTCAAAGGTCAGCCGGCACTAGAGGCACTAATCTCCAACTACAAATTAAACTACATTCTCCTCCTACCTTGTTGTCAAAGTTGTATCTGCTGAGATCTCTGGTTTCAGTCGCCCTCCTGTCTCCATGGGTAAGAGCACCCTGTTGTAAAAAGAAAAACCTTAAGAATTAACCAGTAGCCACAATAATATCAAATGATTATCCATCTGAATGAGCCATCATCAATACAGTCATAAGTTGCAGGACAAAATTATTTTTTGGCAAATGAAAACCAATGGACAGTCCAACATTTATTTATTAATCAGTTACCAATAGATGTAAAATGTATCAAGTAAAACAACAACTTAGTAATTATTTGCACAATCAATAACAACAACAACAACAACTAGGACTGCTAACAGTCACGAAAGGTATTCACAGCCCATGCACCACGGACCCCAGCGACTGCCCTTTACAAGCGCTTCACGGGCATTACACTTCATTACTCCTAGACCAGTGGTTCTAACCTTGTTGGAGGTACTTAACCCCGCAAGTTTCATACACGCATTCACCGAACCTTTCGTAATTGGAAAAATAAAATAAAAAATTTGGGATAACTTATTTTCAGCAGCTTTTCCCAGCATGATATTGGCGATCTTCAACAAAGTTGGTTTTACGAGTGTTTCACCAATAGTGTGTGGTTTGCCCTGCTTTGCGATCAGGTAAGCAACTTCGTACGATGCTGTGAGGATCGGTTTGTCGATGGGTACAAAGCCGAGAACAGGCAGAGTAGCCTTTTCATCGAATGTGAATGTCTTCACCTTGAATTCAGTGAGCTTTGTGTTCTTGTATTTCCTATCTCCATGCAACTTATGGAAGTGTTTCCTTAGTTTTGCCGGTGCTAGACTACAATTGCTCAACTTGGCATTGCAAATCATGCATTGAGGACGCTGACTCCCATCATGTTCCGTTATACATGTAAATCCATATTGTACGTATTCGTCCGACAACTATTTTTTTGCTTGACATAGTTAGTATGAAGGGATTAAAATATTAAGAAGGAAATCACAAATGAAGTACAATCACGACAGTCACAAGTAGACTACTGAGCACACTAAGTTCCCTGCAGCACAGATATTAAGGCCAAGCGATGTGGCGTGATCAGCTGCAGCCAATGATGGCCAAGCGGAGCGTGACGTCACGAAGCATACGAGTGGGGTGAACGGAATGGACACACACACAGTATGTGTGTCTTGACCTCCGCCGAACCCCTGAGGCTGACTCACCAAACCCCTGGGGTTCGATCAAATCCAGGTTAAGAACCACTGTCCTAGACGCAACTATGCCTCCGACAGGGGCGGGTCTTTGTTCAGTACTGGGTCTTTTTTTACACCTGCCCACACACCCCCACACTTAATAGTAGATGCTGTTTAGGTATGATTTTGGCATCCTGCAGGTAAAGTGGTGCATTACGCCTAAGAGCAAATACTGTAATTGTAATTGAATGAGATAGACAAAACATTACACACATGTTAAGGGAGATGCCCTTTATGTGCATGGTTTCCAGTTCCTGCCACCTTCTGAAGCGGACTTGTGATTGATAGAATAATGTCCTATAGATCAGACACGTCCATAGATCATGTGTACCTAATTGTGTGTCATTTGAGGTTTTGGTTAGATTTGAGAATTTGTTTGAAGTTTTCCCAAAGGTTTCACTGTAAAGAGAAATCTATTAGACGGACATTATGGGTCCAAGAGGCAAACATCTTCAGCATGTAAAATAATTCCTGTACACCAAGTTTCAAACATTAATCTCCATCAGGGTAGCAGGGCAGATAGTTTAACTTTGACTGCAAATTATAGCGCCCCCTATAGGAGAATTGGCACCAAACAGTTTGGAGACCTGCTTACCGGGAATACAAATCTTTTAGACAAATTTGAAAACCTTTGCGCAATCAGGAGCTGAGCTATAGGCGTTACCAATCCGGAATAATAATAATACCTAAACCCTACAATAACAATAAGTATCCACAGATACTGTGAATACCTGATAATAATAAACCATCAGGTGCAGGCCTAATGTGGTTATAAGGGGCTTATTAACATGGTTATGTCATGGCTGGTCTCTCTTACCAGACTCTCCAGCCTCTTGGCCACGATAGAGGCAAACCGTTGCTCTCCGGCCAGCTCAGATATGAGGAACACGTACTCTGGAGCAGTGACCTGGTTAGACCTGTGGGTCCTCCCTGGGGAGGGGGGAGAATACGAAGAGCGGCCAAGGTCAATACGATACAGTCCGCCGCTTTTCTTTCTACAGAGTGCATGCAAAACAAGTAAGAGTGTGACTGTACTGACCGAACTGCTGTATAGCTCTGTCTGCACTCCAGGGCAGCTCCAGAGTCATGTGGACTCTTCTTCGCTGGTTTTTAACACGACGGTCAGCCTGCAAGGAGATACCCGAGCTGGCTGCTTCGGAGATGATGGCGATGTTCTAGTGGGAAACGAAGACAAATTATAATTATTTCTTGCATGAATACTAACAAACACGCAATTTACAAGATAACTCTTCTCAGGAAAAAGGACATTTTCTATTTCTAGAATAATGTGAGGGATGTTTTTCCTCTACCTTCTCTCCATCCATGAACCTCTGCTTCTCCGTCAGATTGAGAATCTCCACGGGCACATCCAGCTCTGAGCGAGACTCGTATGAGATGCTGCCGTCATCATTGCTGACCACGCGACCTTTTCGGCCAGTCATCTAAAGGCATCCAGGAAGCAGACCATTAGGACATCTCACTTAATGCCCCCTACTTATATAATATGGGCTTACTGAGTAAGACGGTGGGATGGTCCTCTCAGTGCATTTCATTATTTACAAAGCTGTCTTGCAGGAATGCCACACAGTGTATTTATTCATACCTACTAAATCTATTTGTGGATGTGTCTAGTGTTTCCGCTTTCTGTAAATGAATACAGGGCTCTTATCTCATTGAGACTTCTTGTTGAAATAAAAAAGGTGAAATGGAAACCTTGCCAACTTCCTCTTAGAAGCAGATGTACATACCTCGGCTACGTTCTCCGGTCCTCCCAGCTCGTCAATTAGCTCGTCCAGAGTGTTGGGGGGAAGGTGCTCCGCTAGCTTCTCCAGGTTGTCCAGCAGGTCCTTCTTCATCTTCTGGGCATCCTCCACCGCATCTTGGCTCGTTTGGAAGCCGTCCTGGCTCTCCGTTTTGACTGGGGGGGGGAATGTTAGCAGCGCTTTCATCCAAAGCAATTTTAAGTAAGTGCATACATGCTACATGCTAACGACTAGACTAGCTAGTCCCCTCTGCAGTGGCAGCAGACTTACCAATGGCATGCTTGATTGTGGGGTTAGCAGGCGGGGCTGTGAACGTGGGCCGGTTCGACCCCAGCCCAGAAGCTAGCAAGGCACTTTGGATGGAATCTGGGTCGATACACTTTTTCTTCTTCTTGTTCTTGTCCTTCTTCCCCTTCTTTGGTTCTTTTCTGATAAGCCAGGGATCTGAGCAACAAGGAGGCGATAAGTGATGTTGCTGAACTGTATGCATTATGATGATCAACATTACCAACCAATGAGCTACAAAACAGCTCACTTAAGTCCTCACCATCTTCATCATCGTCGTCCGACTCGTCTCGGAATGGATTGAAGTCATCGTCGTCGGCCGAGCTGACTGATTTGAAACTGTCGTCGCTCTCGCCATCTTTATCAGAGTCTTCTGATTGGCTGTCATCCGAGCTGCTTCCTGAAAGTCCTCCGTGCATACGGGATTTCTTCTTGATCTGCTTTTTAACTTCTGGACCTGGGAAGGTCGGACAAAAAAGGGAGAAATGAAACAAAATCAACCTATTGACCAGAAAACTAGGCCACTATCAAATTTAGTTTTCTTAAGTGCAAGTAAAAAGTCTTTTTTTTCTCCAACGTCTTAGTATGTTTATGATCTTCAACATGGTAATCTATGCAATTTGTCAGTTACTGAAATAACGCACACCAGTTTGTGAATGGTCTACTTCGCTCCAAAGATAAGTCAAATTCTTTTTGCGACATCGTAGGCACACCGACGGCAGAAGATACGCTAACATCACGATGTGTGTGGAACTCTGTCTGGGAAGTGGTTAATGTGAGGGAGGGTTAAGCTTCTCGGACACTTTAAGTACAACCTCAAGGTGTGTGGCAAATTGTTATATGCAACGCTGATTATAACAAAAAAGTGGAATAGCTTAAAAAGAATAAAAATGCATCACAAAGTTGGCGTGGGTCGTAACCATGGGGATCATACACCCTCCCCTTCCTTCCTAGAACCTCCCAAAACCAATTTTTTGTAACTAAAGTGATCAAATTTGAGCTGAAACAGCTGGTTCACTTACTTAAAGTTAAATGCATGACAAACTTTTTCTCATCATTAGAGTCAATATGAAATCAAAGGTTTAGTAAAAAAGTGAAGTAAACGCAAGACCACAAAGTAAAAACTAGGAATGCATGGATCAGCACGCCAGTTAAAATTCCCCCTACCTTTCCTCTTCTTGCCCTTCTGTTCAACCACTTTCTCAGCGGGAGAGGGAGTCTTCTTTGCCGAGAGATCGATACCCAGTAGACTGAAGAGCTTCTGTCGATCAGGGGCTGGGAAATGTTTCTCCACCAGGGACTGCAACACACCTCTGCACAAAAACAAAACTACATTTTTAGCCTCTTTGAACCACCCACTGGGCTACTTGTGGTCTCTGTTGGATCTTACTTTGCAGTGGAAACAAAGTCATTGAGTTCTCCTCCTCCTTCCTCTAAGGCCTCGAGTGTCCGCGCTTCTCCAGTTGACTGTAGACCAATCACAACGCACTGAGGGGAAAAATACCTCGTTAGTGAGATTAATTAACAAGCATACACTATTGACCACTTAATCATTTAGCGGAAGCTTTAATCCAAATGGTTAAAGTGATTTTGTTTAAAGATGCACGTCAATGAGCAGGCAAGGGTTAAGCATCTTGCTCAAGGATGTCTTCAGGTAGACTGCAGCCAATGGGGGTCACCCAGCACCTTCCGGGAGTCGAACACAAACCCACTCAACTATCCTGCCAACTGTATGGTAATAAATAAAAAGCCAGATAACCGTTGAGCCCACCTTTCCGTTGTGGACCTCTTCTCTGGCCAGCTGGACCACTCTGCCAACCTTAGAGGCGATACAGAGGTACTTGAAGAAGCGCTGGTGGGCCGACCAGAACTGTCCCCACATGGACTTCTTCATGCGCTGCTCAGCCTCCATGAGGTTGGCAGCCTGCTGGAACTTCTCACGTGCGCTTACCCACTGGAGAAGAAAACAAAAAACACTGATCATGTTTTCTGACCCAACAGACTAACAGTAACTCAAAGCTGGGATATATAAGACGATTACAGAATACGAAATCTGTCAAATGATTTGTTTACTTTGAATAGATTTTACTTTATTTTTCCTCTTTCACAATCACATTTAATGCCTTTGAAACTTTGCGTCCATTGTAAAGACAAAGAGAAGCTTACCAGACGCACAGACTTGTTGTACATCTTGATGTACTGGGGCGTTAGCGGAACTTCCTCGATTTTGAAAGTCACACCCGTAAAACTCAGTTGCCTTGCAATGTACATCCCCCTCAGTTTCATATCCATGGCAACGATTTCCATAGCGCCAACACCTCTGAAAACACAAAAAAGAAGTAGGAACAGTTAAAAAAAAAAAGGATGTTTGCTGTGGAATACAAAAAGACAGATTAAACTTTGACAGATTCTAATGTAAACTGGTAAGAGAGTTGTACCTGCGCTCCACAGCTTGGATGAAGTTGCTGAACTCTCTGAAAGGGGTGCCCTCTCCCCAGATGCCCAGGCGGTTCATGTATGCCATGTTTCTGGGTTCAGAGGCGCCTGGACAAAAACATCAGGACATCAATCTAAAAACTAAACATTCCATATATTCCAATTTAGTCATCAAGCAGATACTTTAATCCACTTTGATTTAGTGAAAGTTTGTGAAGAGGAGATGAAGGAGGACTATTTAGTGGATGTTTTTAGCAAAAGTGACTCAGTGAATTAAGATACAGGTCATTATTGAGCAGGTAGGCGTTAGGCAGGTAGGCTGTAGAAATTGGGATTCGACCACAAAACCTGGGTGGGAATCAAATACCCCAACCACTGGACTACCCTGGGGCATAGGATACAGGGAATGTCTAGGTTTTCATGGAGACTGACCTGTGGCACTGGCGTACACGACTCGAGCTTTGGGGAGTTTGTTCTGCAACTCCTGAACGGCCAGGCCAGTCTTCGTCGGTTTGGACGATCCAACCGGACAAACATTTTTGGCTTTGTGACACTCGTCATAGACAATCTAAGGACGTCAGTTAAAGAAATTCAGGACATTCAAATGCAGCAAAGAAGAATAAAATAACACTTTGTTTAACTTTTATGTTGATGATAATTAAAACTTGACTGAATAATAAGGATACAACGCCATCGAAGTCCTCCCCACACCAGTGGAGGAGCTGCTGGAACCTGGTTTTGTACTTCCCTCCCGACTGGCTCTCTCCGATCAGAGAAGAGTACGTTGCGAAGATCACACCCTTCTTCACGCTACCGTTGTGTTTCGAGGAGATCTTGCCATATTTGAACTGAAGGATAAAAACATTTATCAAAAAGACATGGTTATGATCACATAAATTTGTAAAGTTGGAGGATTCCAATTCTTTGGTTGCTGGATGCTTGTCTAGAGGCCGACTCCTTGGTTTTGTAGGCTAGCTCAGTCACTAAATTGCTGACAAACATCGAGTTGCAGTGTTGAGCTACCTATCCACCACAAGCAGCAAGTTAAAGAGAGGTGATGTGTGGACAGCCGTACTCACCTTATTTAGAGAATGGACCTGAATGTTCTTCGCACCTATATCCCGGAGATCTCTCTCTGCATCATACTTCAAATCATTCGAAACACTGAACCTAAAAAGAGACATAACAGGAGAATGTGTAAAACATTTGTTTTTGTTTTAACATTTAACATTTTAACATCAAGACGGCAAGAGATGGGTGTTCTTACCAGAGGGATCTCTTCCTGCCTAGCAGGTAGTTCTCATAGATGATGCCAGCGATGGTTCTGCCCTTTCCAACACCCGCACCATCACCTATCAGATAGGCTGCTCTGTCTCCGTTAGGGAGGAACGTCTCGTGTTGCTGTGCAGATGTTAAAGAGAAACCATTTAAGAAACAAATTACCCAATATCACCATCTAAATATTAAAGTAAAACTATTACATATTCATAGCAGAATCCATCTTGCTATAAGACACTGATTCACACCACTAGCTAGTTTGCTAGTAACTTCATATAGATATCATTAAGGATCAGGTCAGGGTGAGGGCATCTTGCTCCAAGATAAATACAGGTACACTATGAACCTTTGGGAGAGGACCAAGCACCTTTCGAAGTGAGAGTACAACACCCTTAGGCACGACACTATCCTAGTTGTAATGTGTTAAATTGGGTGGGGGATCTTTGCTGGCCTACTTAGTGACTACAGCCACTATCGTGATGCTCATCACCTTAAGGGTGGGGTGAGTGGAGGGGAATACCTGAGCTGCATATGTAATGGCCTCTAGCTGCAGTGCAGACAGCCAGCCACGGTCAATTATTTCCTCGGGGATAGACATTCTGTACCAGACGTCAGGAGGGTTGACACTTGACAGGGAGCTCGTCTCCACAACTGGGTCAGGGTGTCGCAGGCCTATCCTTACTGGGAGTAGAAATGGTGGGGAAAACATGAATGAAATCAAGGGATCAGATATTAAGGAAGTGTAGTCATGATTAGGAGGAGAATGCCGTCGCACATAAAGCTATTGTAGAGCTGGTCCATCCGTGATCATGAATACCAGACAACCGGCACGAAGCAATTCAAGTAGAACTCAGTTTAGAAATTATGGTTTTCACTTTTTGGAGTGGGAGCCGGTTGAAGGCGTGCACCTTGTTTTCACTAACAAAAATCTAACACACAGAGCTCGCGGTTGCTAACTCTATAAAAGCATTAACTTGTTTCAGAGATATGGAAGTCTTCTGTGCCAAAGATGACTCATTATATTCCCATAATATCAATGGGAATGATTAATTAATCTTCACCCAAATAATCGTGATTATTGTTTTAGCCAAGATCAACCAGCTCTAACCTACTGTAGATCAGAGTAATATTATTATACAGTCGGTGATAGTTTCTTACATTTCATGGGCATGTACTCTGCGTACGTCTCTGCGTGGCCCAATTCCTCTTCCTCCTCTTCCTCAGGCTCCTCTTCCTCCTTTATGCTTGGGGATTTCTTTACACAAATTCAAAAACACATTGAGATCAATATCAAATCTTTTGAGACAAATCACAATTTTTCTAAGAAATTGTTTTGCAATCAATAAAATGCTGGGTAGCTCCAACATTGTATTTTTAATCATAGTTTTAAACACTCACAAGAGGATGTGAAAATTGTTGTACTTTAACATCATCGTTTACCCAAAAGCGGGTAGCGTCTTTAATGGAGAAATCCTTCTTGATTCCGTTGTTCAGCTCCACTGGAAGACAACACAGGAAATACGTTACAAATAACTGAAAAAAAGAAGAAATAACTCAAATAATTGTGACAATTAACTGCCACAAAATAAAAGTATGATTAGTGTTGGGTACTATTTTCCTTTGAGATACCATTAACTGATCAGAGCCGGTTCTGAAGACATTATACAGCCAATGGTCAGGAAAAGTACAGAAATGAAAGACATTGCATACCCTAGTCTAGAAATACACCTTTCCCCTGAGAGTGCATTATATATGGCAAGATGTTTAACAGGTTTCAAATGCCTAGGCAGTGAATTATTTGCACACTGGAGTTGTTCTTTTCCCCCCCCCATGAACATCGTTAAATCTGCTTTGCATTCAAACCTAGATTACATCCATGTTTCTTTTCTTACGGTGTCCTGTAGCAGTTGCTGTGGCAACTGGTTGTGCGATGTCTGATGGCGGCTTCAACTTCATAAGTTCCATCAAGCTGTTGCCCTTTAACGTAGTGGTCTTCTTCAGACCCCCCGTCCTGAGGAGGTCCTTCAACTGAATCTGAAACACAATGAGACGTGTGTAAAACAGAGGTCACTGTAGGTCTCCAAGATATTCGTGACTTCATTCGTTTCTGAAGTCACAATTTTAGTTTCCCCTTTTTTAGCTTATGTCCTATTCAACAAAAGTATTCTACTTCCAAGATCTTTCTTCTACAGGTGAATATTTCAATAATCAATATTTTCCACTCAATGTTCTACCAGCAACATGATAAGCATGTCTTTCGTAACCAATCATCACCTCCCGTTTACAATATGGTACCATCAAATCCTAAAGGATCAAAATCACACTTATCCAATGTTTTGATCTGCAGTAATTCATTTAATTTTACTTGGAAGTAAGACCTGCTGTAAAAAAAAAAAAAAACGATCGAAGAAGTGTAGATTATGTGATTTCAAATATAATGGAGTCTGGAAGCCAGGGAGGTTAGCTCATCTTAAAATCGCTACAAGCGTTTGCTATATACAGTGAGGGAAAAAAGTACTTGATCCCCTGTTGATTTTGTATGTTTGCCCACTGACAAAGACATGATCAGTCTATAATTTTATTGGTAGGTTTATTTGAACAGTGAGAGACAGAATAACAACAAATATATCCAGAAAAACTCATGTCAAAAATGTTATAAATTGATTTGCATTTTAATGAGGGAAATAAGTATTTGACCCCTCTGCAAAATATGACTTAGTACTTGGTGGCAAAACCCTTGTTGGCAAACACAGGTCAGATGTTTCTTGTAGTTGGCCACCAGGTTTGCACACATCTCAGGAGGGATTTTGTCCCATTCCTCTTTGCAGATCTTCTCCAAGTCATTAAGGTTTCACACCTGACGTTTGGCAACTCAAACCTTCAGCTCCCTCCACAGATTTTCTATGGGATTAAGATCTGGAACTGGCTAGGCCACTTCTGGATCTTATTGTGCCTCTTCTTGAGCCACTCCTTTGTTGCCTTGGCCGTGTGCTTTGGGTCATTGTCATGCTGGAATACCCATCCATGACCCATTTTCAATGCCCTGGCTGAGGGAAGGAGGTTCTCACCCAAGATTTGACGGTACATTGTGCCGTCCATCGTCCCTTTGATGCGGTCATGTTGTCCTGTCACCTTAGCAGAAAAACACCCCCAAAGCATAATGTTTCCACCTCCATGTTTGACGGTGGGGATGGTGTTCTTGGGGTCATAGGCAGCATTCCTCCTCCTCCAAACACAGCGAGTTGAGTTGATGCCAAAGAGGTCGAGTTTGGTCTCATCTGACCACAACACTTTCACCCAGTTCTCCTCTGAATCATTCAGATGTTAATTGGCAAACTTCAGACGGGCCTGTATATGTGCTTTCTTGAGCAGGGGGACCTTGCGGGCGCTGTAGGATTTCAGTCCTTCACGGCGTAGTGTGTTACCAATTGTTTTCTTGGTGACTATGGTCCCAGCTGCCTTGAGATCATTGACAAGATTCTTCCGTGTAGTTCTGGGCTGATTCCTCACCGTTCTCATGATCATTGCAACTCCACGAGGTGAGATCTTGAATGGAGCCCCAGGCCGAGGGAGATTGACAGTTATTTTGTGTTTCTTCCATTTGCGAATAATCGCACCAACTGTTGTCACCTTCTCACCAAGCTGCTTGGCGATGGTCATGTAGCCCATTCCAGCCTTGTGTAGGTCTACAATCTTGTCCCTGACATCCTGGGAGAGCTGTTTGATCTTGGCCATGGTGGAGAGTTTGGAAACTGATTGATTGCTTCTGTGGACAGGTGTCTTTTATACAGGTAAACTGAGATTATGAGCTCTCCCTTTAAGAGTGTGCTCCTAATCTCAGCTCGTTACCTGTATAAAAGACACCTGTCCACAGAAATCTTTGTGATTGAGAGGGGGCCAAATACTTAGTTCCACTCACAAAAATGCGAATCAATTTATATAAAAAAAATTACATGTGTTTTTCTGGATTTATTTGTTGTTATTCTGTCTCTATAAACCTTCCATTAAAATTATAGACTGATCATGTCTTTGTCAGTGGGCAAACGTACAAAATCAGCAGGGGATCAAATACCTTTTTTCCCCCTCACTGTAACAAAAGGGTAAAGAAAACAAGACGCCTCACCTGATCCCTGTTCAATGGCACAGCTGTGGACACCGAAGGGGACGAGGTACCTGAGGACCCCCGCAGTGTGGAGGCCACGTGCACCACCTTGGTGACCGTGATGGTGTGTTTGATGGGGTTCGTGGTGGACTGCTTGGTGACGACAGTCCCGAGCGACGGCAACTGATTCAGTTGATTTAAGACAAAGGTGGTGGTGGATGGCTGAGGTTTTTGCTGTGCGGATGATCATAAAGGGAGAGACGTGATTAGGGACGTTAAATGACAACAGAATGCTCACCTGGTGGTGATACAAGTGTTGATTAAAATATGTGTTGTTTTTTTACCCTGATCATAAGTGTGGTAAGTGGAGCTGAAGCCTCTGTCTCAGCAGCCCTGACCCCAGAGTCATCGTCGAGGGCACTGATAGAGATGGACTGTAAAAACAAATATACAGTCAACAAACACAATCACCTTCAACAACATATTTATATTCATAAGTATATGAATCCATTCATGTACTGCATATAAGACAATGTCAGTGAATGGAAAGGATGTTCACAAGAAAATAAATACATCATCCTCATATTCTTACCTGGTGGGCTGAAGAAGACTGTGAAACATCCTGAGTGTCAACATCGAAAAAGTCGTTTGGGCAAATGCCGCTCTCGCTTAGCGCTGCCAGAAGTAAATCTTGTTCAGGATCCATCTGCCAGAACAAATTATAAAATCCACCTATACATCAGCCATGAGTGATGCAGTAAAACCACATTGCACAACATACAGTAAAGTACATTACAGCATCTGTATGTGGCCTGTTTGTTCAGGCTTATTTCGCTCTGAGAATATGTGATGCATCAAAGTAATGTAGGAGATTAACAGCAACCAAGACGAACGAACGAACGAGAGAGAGAGTTAACTGAGCAGAATACTATTTTCTTGGATCGTTATCTCACGTTTCAAAGAGCACAACTCGCACCAAATGGGTTAAGGTGGAGGGGACTGATGAGGCAGTTAGTCACAGGCGGCTGTATTGTCTTTACGTGCCTATTATTCCACCATCTACATCCTTATAAAGCGGCGTTTGAACAGAGACAAGTCAGTAGCATGGTGTGACTTTCTTTTCATGATTCGCAAAAGTCACCAAATTTAACATGAGCAAGGTCACCTTGGAAAAACTTTACATTGACCTTCTCTGACAACACAGTTCTTTGGCTGTTCCTGTCTGGAAGATTGCAGCAACAGTGTCATGTTGGCTTGCCATTAGAGCGCAAAGATAAACGTTCTTTGTGGATGAAGCGAGCACATCCTTGACATGCATGATACTTATAAAAATATATAAAACAATATATATAAAACTTGTAATACCGGGACATTAAGCCATGAGGAAGTTGCAATCAATACTGACAGGAAATCAGCAGGTCAGGTTAGGATCTAAGAAGTTACTGCTGAGTGGAATTATACGCTTCTTCAATTTCTGCAAATTATGGAACATCTGCATTTAAATTGAGTGCAATGTCATAAGTCATCAAATGTTATTGTGCAATAGAGTCCAGAATTCCACGAAGAGCATGATAACTTAATAGCCGTGTATTAATGTATAATACAGCAATGGAATGTCCTAGAGGATTTAGAGTTGGGACACTGCTGGACAACAATGTCACTACACGTATTAAACCTCGGAGGGAGAATACGTGTTCAATGGAGCCATGGCTATTATATGTCATTAATTTTGACTATATTATAACAAAAGCGAAAAAAACGGTCCAAATCAAAATTGCATATACGTACATAATAATTGCACACGAGCATGCAAGATCCTGAAATCCAATGATTAGAATAGTTTATGGGCAAACGAACAGTTTAGTGGTGCGAGAACACGCCGATTGCTTGAGATTATTATAAACGTTGTAACCGCTTTGTGCGCTAAATGTTTAAGTTACGTTCCATTGTCGTTGTACGAACTGGCGCCGTGTATCTACAACCATGCGTGTATTGTGGAAACACTGAAAATGTACCAAACTGTGCTGGAGCTCACCTTCAATAGACAATTCAAGACAGTACACGCCGTGTCCCCCATGTGTCCCTGCTGCACGTAAAAAGGAACAAGTGACTGGCTCCAAAGTGACCCAGACTACGGCACGTGTTTGCAACGCGTTGCTTTGCTGTGTTCAACTTCCTGGTCCGTCTGACTCATGTAGTTTCCCTTCAGTGTCTTAAGTTAGCAGGCTAATGTACAGTATGAAGGGTAGAAACCTACGGGACGGTAACGTAGAAAATACTCCACATCTAAGCTTTGCCGTGCAATGTTGAACAAGGCTAATAACTTGCATAACAATTAAACTCCCTCAAACGCATGGCGTAGCAACGCTAGTCCAGTTACAGAAGGGCGACCGTATTCCAAACACACCACTACCAATGAGATAACAGTGTAGCCCTGCTAACCTAGCTAGCATTGCTAACCGAAACTACACTAACACCTTGCAGTTATATAAGGTGTACCAACCACTTGGTCAGCGGCTAGGCTAACTTATGCGTCTTCAAACAGACCCCAAAGTTTCCATTCCCTATATTATCACAGACAGTTATATATTGGTTTTACTTAGCATTGACCGTTAGCCATTTCCAACACTGTTGCCAGGAAACAGCAGGAATACACTGTGAGCGTGTTCGATCAGCTAGCCGCTGTTGTATTTAATATATGTGCTTTATATATGTTTAATAGACGTGTTCGATATATTTGTATGTGATGAATATCACGCACATACATTATGTAACGTTAACAGTTAAAGTCAGGAACCAGTCAGGTGGTCCATTACCAAACAAGCCCTTTGATCCAAAACAGAAAGACTAATAAATCAATCGAACCCAGGTCACCGTTGATACGTGCCATCCAGCCATCTATTGACCACCCCCCAACAGTGTTGTGATGCTATGTTGACAGCGCTGGTGCGTACAGTCTGACACCAGAAGCCAAGCTAAAGCTAGCCACCAGCTTACGGCGAAGCGCGTCGGGAAGACGTGTTGCCTTCGCGACCAACCAACTGGACTATATTTATTTATTTAAATTTGTATACATATATTATAAACATCATTACTTTCGGCAGACGGAGACTTCGGTTGACCCAGTATACATGTATGCTCATGAAGTCAGTGTAACTCACTCACTTGACAGTGACCAGCCAGAGTTTGGCTTCACGCAGCAGCAGGGAGCTTGTTGTCCTCTCCGCTCTGTGGCTCCTAACGGCTTCTGCCTCGCGCCATCTTTTATCACACGCTTAGCCGCATGCTGGTCACGTGACGTCGAGGCCGAGCGCGGCCGCTGTCTTCACAATAAAATTCCTCGCCCCGGACCGATGAAAATAAGCTATCGGGTATGTGTCGGAGGCCCTTTGTCGACGGGGTGTCGCCAACGACGAGATGGTGAACATCGCTAGCAAGTAAACATTAACGGCTTAAAGATAGCAGAGACGGCAAAGCTAATTCAATGTCACGTGACTCTGCGAGGAGCTTTTACCGGAAGTGACGACAGGACGAATCTCCGCCTTTTCCGTCTGCTGCTTCCGCTTCGCCAGTGTTTCTCTTTTGATTTTTAATACGAGTTGTTTATACCAAATAACTAATAAAAAATTATTTTGGTGTAAAATCATAAACGTCTCAATGCAGTAGTATTGTTATCTTGTCACACCATTTGTATGTACATTATATTCATGTATTAAAACATATGTTCATAGATTTATTTATAAAAACTTGTAAATAATGTAGCCTATGTATTTTGTGTTATGTATATTTGATGTTCGTTATGTGAACAAAAACAATACAATGGGATCCGTGCCATCAACGAGCAGTTGACCAAAAGTTGATTACGTTTTAGTGAAATTTGAAACCTGACGTCATCAATTCTCCAATTTCTCCTTGTAGGAAAGCCACATTACTTCCATCCACCTATCCTAACTTAAAATCGATCTATTTAAATTCTGAGGATATGGTTATTTAATTTCTGCTTCATGTATTTCAGATTTGTTTCAGACCAAAACGGTGTTGCTTTGGCAAAGCAACCACCACTAGAGGGAGAAATCCGCCCCCATTGTATGTAACATGGCGGAGGAGTATGGAGGCTCATTCGGATCAGGACTTTTAAAACAGATATTGAACACATTGAGGGAATTGTTTAAGAATGCCTCACACCGGATTGGCGGACACGCAATACAAATGTGACGGATAAGACAAGTTGATCACGAAATCAATCAATTCACTCGCGGGAGGAATACAGATCCTAGAAAGTACAAATACTACCAGGACAACAAAAACAATTCGGAGATGAACGGGGTAAGTTAATATGCTGGATCGCAGCATTAAACAAAAGTACATTTATATTTATATGAAAAATAGATTATCTGTTGACGAGGGCGTCGCGGCATGCCTCTGTATTAATCATTATCGGGATGAGTAGAATATAATGGAACGTGTGCTTACGTCTGTTTGCTGGCCTGCATGTGACTGCTATGGCTCAACCGAACCAGGCAGAATTGAATGGGACAATCGGACTAGCGCTATACACCCTTATTATTTATATAGGCACAATCGCGAGATGGCATAACATGTTTATAATGAATTGCTGGTGGATCAATATGGAACCTCTAATACCGACATAGGTCTATTTCCATCGGGGTTTCATGAGAAAACGACGACCAGACTGGAGGCCTAATGGTAACGTTAGCATACATAATGGGTGTGTTGAAGCAAGATGTCCCCAACCCTGCCCATACACAAGTTAACCAGGCTGGGATGTCACTGTGGTCGAAGTTTATAACAACATCAACTTTATTTGAGGTTGAAGGCCGATTAACTCGTTTTATTAAGCACATTAAGAAGATAGTCGTATTAAACCAGAAACCTACAGTGGTTTTTCGTTGTCTATAACGTGATTATAACTCAATACAGTTAACACCTCTGCCTTCTATCCGCGCTATTATCTTTGCTTCTATTCTTTTGGGGATTGTTGTTGTTGTTGTTGTTGTTGTTGTTATTATTTAGGGCAACAGCTGATGTATAAAGAGTCGTTTGTCTGTAAAGAAGAGGTCATAATAGGCCGTGAGATTGTAATGTGTTGAATAGAGTATTTGTTTATGCCTACTTGTTATTGTTGTTGATATGATTTATCTTTGCAAACTAGAGTTTGCATGTCATTTTATCAATAGGCTACACATTACATTTGTATAGGACAATGTACTATGACAATGTTATTGACTTGAGAAGTGGTCTATCATGCTTGCTTGGTGACATTGAAAAGGTACAAAAGCTATGAAACATGGACTTAAGTTGTCCATTTGTTTCTGCTCACTTGTTTTTGCAGGACATCTTGTGTAACAGTCATTCCATCACACTATTAAGCTGTAACAACTCCAGATCTCCTGGACACAAGGACGAGGATGGTGAGTGGTATGGTATGACATGGTTTAGTTATCTTCCGTAACTGATTGATCGTTTTGTTGAGGGTCATTGATTGGATTAACTACAATGCAACATTGTTTAAGTAGTGTTATGACTCTTAAAAAACCAAAGCATGAAATACTCAAAAAGATTCACAAAATGCAGTGTATGACAAATCTCTGTCAATATTATTCTGATTCAACATAACCAGAGGAAAGAGTGGTATTTTAAACAGAATAGAATGTCATATTTCTGGATGTAGTCTGTGTCAAACTCAGCAGTGGTGGTCTGTACACGTAGAGAAACAGGAATACCCTCTATATTTACTTAAAATTTTGCAATCATGAATATTGGGCTGGATTTCCACACATAGTTCCCTGAGGTTTCATGTTTCCCAAACTGCATTATTCAAGCACACCTTCGCAACACCTTATCAACCAACCCTTTTATTTTTTTGTTAAACCTTTAAACTCTTTAAAGGTGAAGTGTGTAGAATTTAGTGGCATCTAGCGGAACAGACTTAAATTAAATGTAATATTCATGGTATGTTTTTTTCATGGTAAGTCATTGTGTTTTTGTTTTTGCCCTTTATATCTACAAAGTCCTCTTCCACGGAGCCTGCCTTGTTGCACCACCATTTTTCTACAGTAGCCCAAAAAGGACAAACAGCTCTAGAGAGCATGCGTTTTTAATAGCTATCATACTTGTAAGCTAACTATGACCTATAGCAATATATAGACTTAAGAATTAACTACAATGTATACATCTATCAAGGAACTTCATCACTTGACACTTGACACTTTGACTCAATGCCTTCATAGACGATGACATGATTTTGGAAGTACATACTGACACCTTACAGGCCAGTACAGGCCACCATAGTTCTCCTACGTCATTCGAAAGGGAGAGGTGAGGGGGCTGATATTGGTTGCAATTTGCAACCTTACCTCTAGCTGCCCCTAAATCCTACACACCTGCACCTCTAACTTTAAATATTTCCATTCAACTTTGAAACTCTGTTCAATCACACAAGGAAGGAGACTCACATCCACAAGCTTGAAGAAGCATGACGGCTTCTCAGAGAAGAAGAGTAGCCAGTGTTCCCCACGCTGGTCGGAGGAGCCTGCTCTGCACCAGCAGCACCAGTACCAGCACCACCAGCAGACCCCCTGCTTCCACACCTGTGCCACCACAGAGAGATCACTTCCCTTGGGCTACAGTATCTCCCACATGCCCCTCCACAACAACACCTCCACCCTCTCCATCACCACCACCGCCAACACTAACCACACCCTCCGGAAGAGGAGAGCAGCCCGGCACAAGGTCAGGGGGAAGAAGTCCACGCTGAGAATGTAAGTAAATTATCATTATTTGGTTATTCATGATCATTTTTCATTCTTATTACTGTTCTATACTTTTTGCTGAGATACCCTAATTTGTTGTCTGGGATTAATACAATAAGTCTTATTTTATTAATCATAATAATACTAATAATCATAGTGCTTTCTATTTCTGGGCGCCTTTCATGTTGAAATAAGTGAACAAATAATAATAATATAATAATATAATATAATATAATAATAATCAATAAACAGGAGGAAAACGTAAACCACAGTAGGAAATGGAGACAAAGCAGGGCAGCGGTTGAGTAGGCCAATGTGAACCAAATGGGTTTGAGGAGAGATTTAAAAGCAGTAACAGAATCAGATTGACGGGACTTCCGGACGTCGTAACCCTAGACATATAATAAGTACAGGCCGCATTGACTGCTTCGGTCCATTGCTGTGATACGTCAATGTTGCCGCCATATTGGTGAGGCCAAGACTGGCCTGTAAACAAATTAAAGTAAATGGGGGAGCTGCTTCTTTTTTGGATAAAACACACTATAATATATATAATTTTTTTTATTCAAGGGTTTATGATCTAGGCGGAGTAAAAATAAATTTGATCTATATAAAATACGTATTTTATATAAAATATATGCAATATGATTTCATATGAATATAAAGACTCAAATCTGTGGAGGAAGAAAAACAAAACGCAGCTCCCCGTTTACTCGTAATTGTGTACAGGCCAGTCTTTGCCTCTCCAATATGGCAGAGATGTACTATCTAAATGGCAATGCGTTGTCTATGTACAGTATATATTTCTAGGGTTGAAGCGGTATGTTATAGTCCCTGGTCACCCAAACCTGTAATTTGTTTCAATTTATGTTTGTAATGCGGGGTTTGCATCCAGTGTGCAAAGTCAATAACCTAATTCCCAGGCGTTCTCATCATCCCAGTCCCACACCCTTTACATAACATTTAATACAAACGGCTGGGTTAATGGACCCTTTTTACTTAGCCATCATCGTAGGATGAGCACAGCTGTCACTCGTAACACGATATGGATCTGCTTTTTCTATGTACCAGGTCACGGGTAGTAGACTTAACAGGTGAATATAAGTCTAATACCCGTGCCCTGGTACATAAAAGTAGCAGAACCGTAATTTGTGTTATGAGAAATTAACAAAATGTTTAATATGTTCTTCCTGGTTGTTCCATCACATTCAGAACCGCTTTGTCGAGGCCATTAATAGGCGGCCCACTTTATGGGTGTGCTTGAAAAAATTATGTTTTGTATATATTATAAAGTTATATTTTAAAGTACTGTCCACTATCACACTTGTTTGTCCAACAGTTAGACCCGGTTGGACCAGGTAGATATCAATCAAACTGCTCGTACCATATTAACCACCACGCCCACTCAATTCTGAAAACATCTCTGATGAGCAAATATAGCAGTTTGATTGAAAGTAAAAAGTTATTTAATGATGGATGACATATAACAACCGCCTATTTGAACTTTGAATTAATGAACACATTTCCCTATTTGGGTGACCAGTGACTTGAACAAGAACAATAACAATGTGTAATGACTTATTGTGTCCTCTTTCTTATAACAGAGCGGATAGGAACTCCCAGAACAGGAGAGTAACCGACTACTTCCCCATCAGACGCAGCTCACGGAAGAGCAAAGCAGAGCTCAAGGTGCGATGAGTTGAATATAGTCTTGCAATATGAAATATGAATGTATTTAATATACATCTATATCGTGCCTGTTCTACCTTTAAACTCATGTTTGTGATTATGGGTTGTAATAACAGATTGTGGATTTGTGTATGTGCGCACTCGCTTGTGTGTGTCTGGACATGTGTGTGTACATGTGGGTGTGCATGTGCACATGAAGCTGTGTGTGTGTGTGTGTGTGTGTGTGTGTGTGTGTGCATAGATTGAAAGTAATCTGTTTAGTTAAAACATATTTTTAATGACTCGTCTCATGTCATGGGCAGTTTGAGGAGAAGAGGCACATCGATGACCTCATCACAAACGGTATCGAAGAAGGAATGGAGGTATGTAAATAATCCAATATGTTGCTTTTGGAACTACGCTTTGTATTCCTCCCATGGATGTTGGGACAATTTGAAAGCATGACTGACCAACAGTCAAATTTCCTTTTGTCTGGGAATCTCCTTCTCAACATTATAGCATGATGTTGTTTACACGCGATGGAAACGGCTGTTTTAGATTCTGTATCCTATATTATTTCCCGTCGTATATTTTTTATATACGACTATAATGTTTATAGTGGGAGGCGTGTTAATGTTAAAGGGGGTCGACTCCCAGCCGAAGGGTTCCAAGTTAAATTCCCAACCTCCACAGTCCAGGCATCCTTGAGCAAGGTGACCCCTTACCCCTACCTGCTCCTTATTGCCATACATCTAAATTTACTCTCGCTTTGGATAAAAGCGAAACGCTAAATGACTAAATAGTAGTAACTTGTTGAAATGTACTGTCTTTATAACTATAGACTACTACTAATACAAAAAAATATAATTTACTAACCCTGTGTTCTGATTCCGATAGCTATTCTGCAGTCGGTCCAGTTGTTAATAGAAACATGTTTTGCAGTTACCGCCATGTTGAACCGTGTTGTGTTGTGTGGCACGGTGCTGCAGGTGCAGCAGATAGAGGAGAAGGGTCGGGGGGTGTTCTCCACGCGGGGCTTCCAGAAGGGGGAGTACGTAGTGGAGTACCACGGAGATCTGCTCTTGATCCCCGACGCCAAGAGGAGGGAGGCGGAGTACGCCCAGAACCCCGCCACCGGCTGCTACATGTACTACTTCCAGTACCTCGACAAAACCTACTGGTAACGCTCCACACCTTCACAGCTTTGTTTTATTTACGTGTATTACTATTATTTTTTCTACCAGCTTTAAGTGGCCGAAGGTAAGATTTGAGAAGAAAGAGAGAGCCGAAAAGAGCAGAAGACAGAAAGATTTTGAAAATAAACAACTCAAAAAACTCTGTCTGCTCACTCCCTCTCTACGTTTCCCTGCCATTGTGTTGTGAAAAAACCTGTAGTGAAGCTGTTATAACGCTTTGTGTGTGAATGTCACTGGCTGAGAAGATTGATTACCCGAACCAATAGGGGAAGAGATGCTGAGATGATGGTCTAAAATTAAAATTGTCTCATACAGAGGCAGGCGCGCAGGCAAC
Organism: Lota lota; assembly: GCA_026745465.1. NCBI lineage: Eukaryota > Metazoa > Chordata > Actinopteri > Gadiformes > Lotidae > Lota > Lota lota. The sequence continues at coordinate 316,460 of JACYXH010000753.1, forward strand.
CAGAACAGATATTCTCAAAGTGCATTTCATGTGCGATGGCATTTGGAACAAAGTACACTCAAATTATAGCTTACATTTTACCAACAGCACTTTAACTCATCAACAATTGTTTTTTTGTTGCTATAACACCAAATAATGATGTAACAGTACACAAAGTGAGTTGCAGCATTATGGCAAGTTTCCACACCATAACCCGAGAAATTATTTAAATTAGCAAGGCACTCCTCTTTTTGGTTTAAAGTCAGCAACAACATTGGAACATTGCCTTTGAGCGTCGTCCTCATCGTGACGTGAGCATTATTTCACATCTGATGGCTTTACTTGCTCTACTTAAGAGAGCACCCCCACACACTGAAATTGGGAGTTTTAGAGGTAATAAATAACATGACTGAAAGAAGCTCCAGAAGTTCCTTGCCATCAATATCATATTGATTCAGCATTTTTTGTATATTCCAAATGTACAGTTGACCATAACCAATGATAAACCAATATTTGGGTTATTAATAATAATAATAATAATAAGGGTTTATATCATGTCATTGAAATTTCTATATCTCACCCGTTTCCTCTCGTGTTAATCAGGATTTGTTTTTCCTCAGTGTGGACGCCACAAAAGAGACGGGGCGGATGGGCCGGTTGCTCAACCACAGCAAGACCGGAAACTGCCAGACCAAACTGCACGACATCAACGGCGTGCCTCACCTCATCCTGGTGGCGTCGCGAGACATTGACCAGGGCGAGGAACTGCTCTACGACTACGGAGACCGCAGCAAAGAATCCATCGCCGCGCACCCGTGGCTCAAGTATTGATCGGTAGATCGACTGATTGAGTTAAAACGCATGGAGGTGATCCGTTAAAAGGGAAAATGAACATTGGTATTCTGCGTTAGCGACCATAAAAATGCCTTAGTAGAAAATAATTAGTACCTTTTTGAGAAGTTTGGGGGTTGATGATGGTCTATAAGGGAGGGGTGGGAGACTTGCTTACATTTATGGAGGTACATCTGCTTTCTACAACCTTTCACTTTGTATTTTATTTCTGTATGATAGATGCTAATTTTTTCTTTGCAGCGCTTTTATTTTGTACAGTTTGTATTACTACTCTATATCCAGTGATCCCAGAGCATGCTGACAGCCAGGTACTTCTTGTTTAGCATTTTCTATCCCCTTTCTCTTACTTAAGTTTATATTTACTCAGCCATAAAGGTTTTAATGAAGAAAAAAAAAAGAGTGCAATTCCAGTCTGTTTTCAACCAGTCACCCAGTCACTTTGACTAACTATATAGTGTAACTGTTTTTCTTTTAGATATTTAACAAAAATATGTACATATACACAACAACACTGTCAAATGTTCACTACTCAATACACCTTCTCAAGTGTTTAACCAGTGGACAAGGCAGAAGGTCATTATTACTTTTAGAAGATAAAAATATATATTTATTCAAATCACACATTTCTTTTGTTAGGCATAAATTATGCACTTAATCAGGATGGCAATGATTATAGAGCCCGTCTCTGTAAAGGTTTTTATTCCTTCTCTTCTTTGTATAAAAAAACTACAATCTCGATTGTGACTGAATATGGCTTAAATGTATTATTTGGTACAAACTCCATTACTTTGATCGGTTGGTGATTTATTTTGTACTAATGATTTTAATTGATCACTTTACACTCATACTCATACTCATTGTATTCTCAAGCAATATCGACGCCTACAGAACCAACAGTTTGTTTGTCCTCCAACTGTATTTTTTTTAAATTTGGATTGAAGCCTTTGTTGTTGTTTTTATATTTAAATAATAGACACATATCCGTCTCAGAGATGGGAGTAGGTACTGAAGTAGCAGACACACAAATTACCCCTTCCCAGCAGTACGCACCTGTACACAAACGGTAGGGTCAGATCTCGTGTGTTTGACATTAGAGATCCTTGCCATCTTAAATAGCATTATCAAATGCTTCATATCGGACACTATTTCGATTTTGGGGGGTGGGGACTTTGAATAGATCTCTCCACACAAATCCTCAGCCTCAATTAATCTATTGGATTCTCGATGTTAAAACAATTCAGTTAATATTATTTTGTTATAAATGTCAATTGTTTGCATGGGGCAGTTTTTGATTATCTCTAACGAAACGTGTTACGAATTTCCATTTTCAGTAACATTTAAATGTTTCTCAAATCCAAGTAATTTCATGTTAAAATATTCCAGGAATACTGGTATTACAAGATATATACCGACTTAATATTTTTTTTATAACAAAAAATGTAATTACTCAATTTCTCAACTCTCAACTCTCCCTACTTAACTATCAAATTGGGGTTGTTGATTTTTCAGATGTTTTTTTATTTTTACATATATTTTCTTTCATCTTAAAAAACACTGTTACCATTCAAATCATTTTAACTTGTGTATAATATGCAATAAAACTGAAGTGGAACTCTGTTACGAGGGGGGGGGGGGGGGGGGGGGAGGGGAGGAGGAATGTTGGCTGTTGTAGTGTTAAAATGAATCTAAATAAACATGTTTTATGCCAAACACAAGATGTATGCCTATTTCACGTGGACACGTGGATGAGGTTGAAGACAAATTAAACTTTGTGACACCTGCACTGATACAAATTTTGGAGCTCAAAATCTTATTACATATTCACAATGACTCAATGACACAATTAAATATTCTTATTTTATTGCATATACACATTCAACTGGGCAGCCTAACCATCGAGATTTTCTCAAATTTCCATAACGCTTTCAGTATGCATTCAACAACAATTCCCATAGTGAGGTCACTAGTTCTGGTTCAACAGTAAATAACATGATATTTTTTAGCTCATCGATCACCTTTATCGATTACCCTTATGGGTGAAAAACTTTTTTATGTCAATGTCAAAACTAAACCTCACTTATTATGGATGTGATTCCTTACTGGGAATTAGTTTTTAAACAAAGTCAAAATGTACCAAATGTAGCCGATGTACAAAGTGAGAGGATCAGGCTGCTAGACTAATATGCAACGTTTTTAACAGCTTTGTTTGAATAAGTGTTTCTTTTAATATGATCATGTTCATGTTCTAACAAACGGCCAACTGCCAAGTTGCTGGTGAGGGGGGGATTTGCCTAAACTGACCGTAGAAACACTTTAAAATAAATATATAGGGCACCATAGTCCTCTGTAATACAAAAAATGTTAATGTAAAATATGTTTATAAGACAAAAGTGTTGATGTAAAAATAAAAAACAATTCACTTCATTATTTGTCAGGGTGGGAAAATGTACATGGAATCATTTTTGTATGTGAATTCTGTTTTAAATATTATTCTGTTTTAAATAGTGTTAGTCTTTATTGACATGATTATGCAAACCTTTTTTTTTTTTTTTTACAAAATTACCAATTGCTGTTATAAAAGAAAATGTGTTCCAGTCATCGGACAGAATTTTTTATATCCAGTTTCGTGCGAATAATATAATTGGGATACCATGAAAACTATTGCTTTAAATAATCTGAGCAACAGCGCATGCCCGTGGCTTTGTAATGGCACAGTGTAGCATTGCAAATGACTATCGCAATCATAGCTAATGATGGAATTATTCTCGACCGGTAAATGTTGAGACAAAATAAATAAGTTCTTCGTTCCTCAACATGCATGTTTCCCTCATTTAGTGCTGAGCTCACTCAATCTCATCTGTTGAGTCTGTTAAAGTCTCAACTCTCTCCTTCAGATTTAAGGAATCTTATATGGGCATACATGTCGTCACGCGGCAATTCTTTCAGTTTAACATTCCACACGTTTGATCATTCTCAAATTATCCCTCATGGGATTGCTAAATTCTTTGCTTATCTGTATGTCATCCATTCGTTCATTCATCCATCCATACAGCAATTCCATCCATCATCTAGTCGCAAGCAGAACACAACAATGCCTTTAAGTGATGATAGGAAGTCATTTTTGTTTTAGGGGGAGCTTTCTCATGATGCCTTTGTGGGCCTTAATCATATATTGCAGCCATCTTGGCTCTAAATGCTAGCTGGGTTTGGGGGAACTGAATGCAGAGTTAATGCCAGCGGTTAGAGCAAAGATGGCTGCAATAGGTGTATAAGGCCCATCAGGTCTTCATGTTGTACTATATGTGCTGCAGAGCTTCCTGGGCCTGCTCCGTGAATGCGTCTCCTGGCCCCGCCCACGGCCCGACCCCGACAGTAACGCCGCCATCGCCATCAAAATGGCCGCCATGGTGCTGCTTGTCACGTGAGAAGAAGCTAAACCTGTAGAGAAAGAATAAATCGCAGGAAGAAGAGGAAAGGTAGTTTACTGATGCAAAATAATCTTTATTTTCAAATTATACAAAGATAAACTGAATTGACTGTGATTTATGTTTGCTGATAAATTTGTTATGAAATTGTGATTCTGATTTTTTTTATCTCCTTTTAAATGGATTTTGTTACGTTGTATCAGTTATTTTAAGATTATGACAATTCATATTAATCCTATATTTTATATTTTTTCATTATATTAGAAACAGAACGAGAGATATTGACTACTTAGAATCATTCATCGCTAATTTTAGTGTATTATTCTCAGAAAGTATGCTTGTAAGCTTAGAGCATGAGTCTATGTAAGAGGATAGGTTATTATATCAGTTGGGGACACAGACTGGACAGGACAAGAATGGCCTTCAAGTGTGTATTCTGATTGGCCCATTTCTCTTACTTGATTGTAAAAGTCTAGCCAACGACTAGCCAATCAGAATACAAGACAGGGTGAGAAGTCGTTAGTGGAGAAAATTGATAGACATGAAGGCCAACCAATGGGCATGTTCGTACAAGTGACATGAGGCGTCTGATTGGCTGTAAAGTGGGATCGTCCGGGATTAAACCTGCCGCCACCATCGGCATAATAGCTGTGAAGATCCTGTTACGAGACACATATAGGTAAGGGCAGAAAGACACAGAGACATGAGAAATAGGGGGACACACAAGAAGAGAGAGAGAGAGAGAGAGGGATGAAGAGCAGGAGCAAAGATAGAAAGACTGAAGTCAACTTCTCCTTTTACTCCCTTAGACCTCAAATTCTAAACACAACAAACCATGAAGTCCTGTCTTGCTTATTTCCATCTCTGTTCTTAAAATAAATGTAGTAAATGAAGCTGTTACTTCCTTAACCTACAACTTGGACAATTACAAATACACTGGCAGGCCAAACTGGTGGAAGAACCCACCTCTTCAAACACATCTGTGCATACATTCTCTAGATATACACACACTATAGGTGTTCTGAATTCCCCTATATGTGACTGTTATCTGTCAGGCCAGATAATAGTGCGCCCGTACCTTTAGGTGGGGTCTTTCCTTTGTAAACATTGTCGCAAATTGCGCAATATTCTAGTTCGTTCCAGCACGTTACATGGAGCAAGTGTGTGTGTGCGTTCTTGAAGAAGTGAGTCATATTCATATTGACATTTATGAATGAGAACAGTACAGTTAATTTATAAATCAATGCTGTATTAATAAGTTTCACCTTAACTGTTGTTTTGATGTGTGAGGCAACTTTACAGCGCTCGGTGCATTAGCATCACGGCCCTTTCACATGCGCTCATTCTGCGCTTATGACCACGCATTGTTCAACCACGTGACAGTTCGTTATGCTCGCGCTGCAGCATTTGGTGCGCTGTTGATAATTTCTATTCAGTATAGAGGCATACGCATTTACGTTCATTTCAGTCATTACTGTCGCTCACATGTAGCTTGATGTAAGGTAAATAATTTATTCCATGGTTGTAGCCAATCATTTAATGGACTTATATTCGTTTCCATTTCTGTTTCCTTTAGAAACACCACATATCACATACTTAATCCTGTATGCCCAAAACAACATAAAGGACATCCAGTCTATCTTTGTCTCCGTCTACTCTTTACAAGAGTCCCGCTGTGGATCGAGCAATCCACCTAATATAAGAAAGCATCCCTCATACAATCCTTCAGTTCTCAAACAATAGGAATGACAGGTAGATCATACGCAATTGGTTCAGCACATTGTTATAGGTTTTGGTGCCAATGATAACCGCTTATATAACAGAATTGAAGAAGGTTAAGAGACAGTCGGTGAAAGGCTTCTGGGTTTCAGAAGCTCAACAGGTGGTTTAGAAGGCTGTGTCAAGTCAAAATGCCACACACTAAAACCATGCTCCAAGTTACTGCCAATGCTAGATCTAGATTTAAATTTCCAATCAAGTGCCTTCTTTGTTTCAACTGCAATCAGTAACCCATCAACTAGGATAATGTTTTTGTTGTCTATAATGCAGTTATGTATTTGTGTGATGAATGAATGGTGGTGGATACTAAACCCAACACTGATCATTATAATGAATCGTTATGTCATCCATGGTTAATAAGCCATAGCATGCAGTGTTTTGAGGCTCTGGGGAACATCTGGAGATTAATGGGAATAACATACAACATACACCACAAGGTCAGTATGTTACCATTAGTTTACATAATGTATAATAATATAATATAATAATATACTGTATAAATGTGTCTTTTTACTGAGGAATGAAAACGAATTATCCTAATTAACCAAGACCCTTGATACAGTGTACGTAATATATGTAAAAGTATATATGAATATATATGAATATATATGAATATATATATATATATATATATATATATATATATATATATATATATATATGAATGTACGACATTAGATACATTTAATAAAAAAAGCAACATTCCTATTCTTATAATAATAATGATATGGACACTATTAGCGTGACTCAAGATTTTAGTGTGTGTGTGTGTGTTTGTGCATGCATGTGTGTGTGTGTGTGCATGCATGTGTGTGTGCATGCATGTGTGTGTATGTACATGAGTGTGCATGCATGCATGTGTGTGCTGCATGCGTGTGTGCGTGCTTGTGTGCCTTTGCATTTGTGCATGTGTGTTTGTGTGTACACAGGTAGAACATACAGGCGTTTGATTCCCGACTCTGGCTGAGGAGTGGAGCGCCCGCGAGCTCGGAGTTCAGGAGAAGGGGACGTAGACGATGTCATGACCTCAGCCTCCTCACTGCAAAGAGATACGACACCGTAACCTGGCGAGCTCCCCTTCTGAACGCACAATGAGGAATTTGGAATTAAACAACTTGGCGAACGGGAATTTTAAAGATATCTCGGAGTATCCCTTTACGTTTAGCTCTGTTTTACTCATTTGTCTGTTATTCATTGATTCTATGTTTTCTATGTCTATATGTTTTTATGTTTCAATGTTTTATTTTTTTGTGCTTTTGGCAATATGAATTGCCCCTATGGGGTTAATAATGTCTATATGTTTTTATGTTTCAATGTTTTATTTTTTTGTGCTTTTGGCAATATGAATGGGTATTAACCCTATGGGGTTAATACAGATTCCTCTCGGCTACAATCTGTGTTCTACCTCTTGTAGTAAGCAAGCTCTTCCTGTAGCAGGAAGACTTTGGACTTCAGCTCGTTCCTCTCGTGGAGAACATCCCTCAGCTCCTGCAGGGTGAAGCGCGGCCGGTTAGGATCCTTCTGGTCCACGCCGCCCGCCTCCTCCTCCCCCTGCGCCTCCTGCAGGGACACAGAACAACATACCAAGGAGGGAAGGAAGGAAGCAGGGAAAGAATGGATGGATGGATGGATGCGAGGAGGGATAGAAAGGACAGGATGAAGGAAGGATGGATGAAAGGAAGGAAGGAAGGATTTATTGGGCAGGGAAGAAAGGATGATTGGAAGGAAGGATAAGTGAGGAAAGAAGGATGGAATGACAGAAGCATGGATGGATGGAAGGTGTGATGGATGGATGGAAGGATAGGATGGAAATAAGGAAAGAAGACCAGAAGGAGGTGAGGAAGGACAGGTGGCCAGATGGAAAGGAAGGAAGGAAAGGAAGGATGGAAGGAGCAGAGAGAGGATACCTTTGTGAAATATTCGAACACAGCAGGCATGTCCTCATGGTACATCGCCTCCTGGTGGTAAACGGGTGAACTTCGGGTCAGACTTGGGGGTCCCTGTTCCAATACCACCGAAACATGCCCTAAACGTGTCTCTACTGACCATAATTCAGTTCTACTGACAGCAGATTAACACTGTACAAAATAAAATTTGCCTCACAAATCGAATTGAATTGTGATTTCACTGTTCTGCTCTATTTTTAGTGTACACATCTTAACCTGCTTTACAAATTGAATTCAAATTTTATTTCACTGTGTTTATCAAAAACATGCCACAAACACCAATCATTTTTATATGATGCAGAACAAAAATAGCTACCACAATCACTGTAACAACTACATATTCTATGAATTAAATTCATCTACAGTGCCACTCGTCAACATCCAGGAAGAGACATAAAGTCCCGTGCTGTTAAAAGGCCAACACTCTGAAAAATACCCTATATATAGAAGTGTCTTTCCATGGGTGAAGCTTGACCCAGTTTGACCCAGTTGGCGAAGCGGAACACAAACCACAGCCAGGTTAGTTTCTCACAAACACACCCATGCTGTTTACGAAACAAATCGCAGGCCTTATGGGCTAAATATTTATTATTTTGTCATTAAGTAGTCTCACAAATCAGACTTTAGATTCATATCTAAAGTCTGATCGCAGACAATCTCAGATCTGGGTGAACGGGCCATTTTACGCTTCACATTTGTTTCGACCAATCTTGTTGCTGGAGGCGGGGTCTGTAAATGCGTAACTGGCGAATAGCACTAGTACACTTTCACAAAGTGTCACACACCGTCTAGACTGGCACCGTAGAACTCCACTTATTAAAATCCCCTTATGAAAGCTTCATTCATTCACGCAAATTAGTTTTCTTTGGTAGAATATAACGTAACAAAACAGGAAACAAGCCGTAACCCTGCCCCTTGCAGTCCTGGTTTCCAGCCCAGGCTCTGTCCCATCTCCTTCCTGAAGTTCTGCTATAACATGCTGACTGCTGGAGTCGAGATTAGTTATTTAGCAAATGGTTTTATGCAAAGTGACTTATCACATATTGAAGATACATGTTATTAAGTAGCAGGTAGGAACATCTCGCTCACAGAGGCCTTCAGGTAGGCTTGTACATTAGGGGTTTCGAACCACCAAACAAACACCTGAACCACGACTAAACCATCCTGCCATACCATCTCATGCTATATCACTACACAACCAGACCAGATGGTTAGCCAGATCATGGCACTCTTCACACCAAACCCCCACAGCACTCTTCACCCCGTCCAGTCGCTGACACTGCAGCTTTACCCAGAGTAACACTGCCTCTTCCTCCTCCTCCACCTCCTCATCGCCTCCCTCCTGACTCCCAGGACTCAGGGAGACACAGAGGGGTCGAGAGGCGGGCGGGTACCCCCCCACCACCGCCATCATCAGGGTCTGGGGGTCATCTCTGGGTGAGTGTGACAAGGCCAGAGCTTCAGCCCTGCTCAGCACAGCAGGGTTAGCTGTGCGCTAGTGGAGAGCACAAGATACACAACGTAAGTGGTGTATAAGTGGAACTAAAGAGCTCTAAATACACCGTTCTACTCATGAGTAGAACATGGAGTAGGCCCTGGGAACTATGGAGATGTCCAAGGGAAAGGAGAGAATTTCCCACATGGGATTAATAAAGTACATGTTAGAAATGTGTAAATATACAGGGAGATGTTAAAAATGGGAATCACTAGTTCTCTCTGCCTTGTTATTCCTCTTGTCGGGTCTGTATAAAATGCCCACAGGATCCCAGGAGACCAGACTCTAGGCTTAATCCAGTCAACACATTAGCATTAATAACAGCAATAGCTAAGACATCTGCATATTTCAACCGTCACAACTTTCTCCATTAATATAATTCATATTCAGAAACAAAACATGAATTAGCCTATTGCATACGCATCTTCCAAAGGCTAAAGGCCCCTTTGAAGAATTATTATTACTGAAGGCCCCATATATAAATAATAACTACATTATAACTACAAATCCTCTTTCCACTTCATCATTAAACATGGATACACAGAAGCAATCCAACGTGTGGGATAAAACAGAACTCACTCCCACCAGATACGACATCAGAGTGCGATGCGCCCCCGTGTCGTTACCTGCGTAGGCGAGAGAGACTGAGACGGCCGCTCCTCCTCTTTCTCGGTGCCGGGAGCGACCCCTTGCAAGCGCTCCCTCAAACGTATCACTTCCTGCCGCAGTGCGCCCACTTCCTGTCCCTGCGCCTGTGCACCGGCCTCCAGCTCCACCTTCTGCTCGATGAGCGCCTTCCCCTGGGCCTCCACCACGGAGATCTTGTGGCGCAGGTCATGGTTGATCTTCATCAGTCGGCTCTGCTGCTGCTGGAGCTGAGGACGTGAGGAAGAGGAAGGGCAGATATCAGCAGAGAGAGAGAGGGATACATATGCCTATGAGATGGATGATGATGATATAAGATATATGTGTTACTGTTTATCTTACTTTATCTCATGTTGTGAGATAATAATATAATAATAATGGTATTTGGTTTTTGAAATGGGATTTAAACCTTAATTTTCCACTGCGGTCAATATCATTGTTAAAAGTTACATTGAAAAGTCAGGTGATAAAAAAGGCAGGAAATCTCATTTTGAAAAAAAGTGACATTGTGACATAAGTCCCTATTTGAGACCATGGATAATATAATTTTGGATCTATCTCTATAGATTTGTGACTGAATGTGAACATCCTCTCACTGCTTCCACGTCCTCGTTCTTCAGAGTCAGCTCGCGGTCCTTGGCGCGGATCTCGTCACGCTGCTTGTCCACCACCTCCTTCAGCTTCTTCATCACCTGCCTCTCCCGCTCGGTCATACCTGCACACCACCAAAGAAGAGGAGGGAGGGGTCAGATGGACTTCAGGGTCACCAGGCAGGCACAAGGGGAAGTAGCAAAAAACCACATTTGTCCTTTTTGTGACTGCTCTGCAAAAGATATGTAATCTTTATTATCTGCTTAATTTTCCCTTAGTGTTAAATAGTATGATACAACACTAAGGGGGGGGAGGAGCTAGTAGTTTGGGTGTTTGACTGAGTCTAAATGTTGTGGGTTCAATTTCCCACAGCCCACCTATGGGCATCCCAGAGCCAGATGCCCTAACTGCTACCTGCTCCTTAATAACATTATTCACTGTAAGTTGCTTTGTATTAAAGCTTCCTCAAAATGACTAAATAGGAAATGCAGAGATTACCCAGACTTGTTTTTGAGTCATTCATCATTGGTCTCCAAAACAAACACACACTCATGCATCGCACCCAGGCTGTCAATACGGACACATCCGACTAAAATAAACTATGATTCACTGCCCAAGTTACAACAGAGGAAGGGCCAACCTTGTTTAAAGACACCACGGAATCAAACCGTCTAAAAACAGACTCTTTCTGCCTTATTATCTCATTTCCACCATTTTTATTCACCTGCTCTCCTTGTGATAAGTCATTTTAAAGAACTAAGATACACTCTGAAGGTTTAAAACACATCCATCCAGCTGGTGTGCTGGGGGTACAGAGGACAGTGTGTCCATGTTGTGTGTGTGTGTGTGGGGGGGGGGGGGGGGGGGGGGGGGGGGGGAGAGAGAGAGAGAGAGAAAGAGAGAGAGAGAGAGAGAGAGAGAGAGAGAGACAGACTGTGGACCCTCTGTGACATCACGGCAGAGCATCTATCAGGGTGATAGAGAGACTAGCCAGCACCAGAGAAGGCCTGCTTTGTGTGCCTTTGTATGTGCGTGTTTACAAGAGAACATCAGATAGATAGATAGATTAATAGATAGATAGAAACCAACAGACTTAACATTAAACCCCAATCACTGTGATTCAGAGTGTTTAGATTTCAACCAGGTGAAGGCAATATGTCAATGTGTTAACTGCCATGTCAACACTTTCGGTCAGTTAAGTGAATAGAGTTGTTTCCTGAGCATAACATGGTTAAGACGCCTAGATCTTCATCATGTCACATTGCCCCTAAAAACTGCAGATTCACCAAATACACAAACAAGAGCATGTTCAGTATTAACCCCATTATTGTATGTAAATAAAAAACAGCACTTGGAAAACGACGATTACCTGTTTTATCAGCCATAACCAGACAAGATGTGCATGTAAACATACAGTCATCGAGAAATCCTATTTATCCTTCCTACGGTTGCTGTTCGAAGACAGCAGCCCCAAAAGGTTAAAATCTAGCTCATAAACGGTTGAAATCCTTCATAAATGTGTATCAACAAAAATGGCCGCCATGATCCACTATACATGGGAGAGCGGTTCGTCCTCACCTTCATGTCTCTGCAGGTCTTCCTCACTCATGGGGTCTTTGATGGACAGGTTGGTGAGGAGGGACTGGTTCTCCTCCTGTAGCTGGGCTATCTGGGTGAGAAGGTCCTGGGCCTCTCCTCTCCACACATCCTCCACTAGCTCCAGCTCCTTGTAGTGGTAGACGCATGCACGCACACGCTTTTAATGTGAAGCTTGAACTTTGGCCTTCAAGCAAATCAGCAGACAATACGTTTCTTAATAGTAAAGAAAGTATTAAGAAAGTTCAAGAAAGTTATTGTCTGCTGATTTGCTTAATGTCAGCGTCCAAGTTGTTGTCTTCACTCATTACTATTTAGTACTATTTTAATCATTACAGTGATTGAATGTGTTATAATATCTTTATTAAGATACAGGTCATTATGGGGCAGGTAGGGGTTAGCGCGTCTTGCTCATGGATGCCTACAGGTAGACTGCAGACATTGGTGTTCGAACCCAGATCCTTAAGTCTGGGAGTCGAACTATCCTTCCCCCCACCACCCCACACACACTCATTCTGATGCTGTGTCAGTTACATTGCATACAGTCTGTCATAACAAATATTTCTAACTCTTCAAGAATCCTTATCTCTGCCAGAGTCACAAGACACACACACACACACACACACACACACACACACACACACACACACACACACACACACACACACACACACACAATGATGCCAAATCTAGACTCGTCACTGTCACGAGAACCTGTGCCATTCTGATTTCATAGGAATGCCATCGGATAAGCTCACACACTCTTCAGGTCTTCGGATCACAGCCACAAAGTAGAGATATAAACGAATTTGATGTCATCAACTACTTGGTGTCGAGTCTGCGGGATTAACCCACGCGACAATGTTTACATATTCTCTGATCGGTGTCTACAACTAATTTGAATTTATATCAAGCACTGAATACAAATCACGGATTTGTATTTCCATAACAAAGCCAGAGACATACAACGTCTGCATTGCATGTCAACCTACAGCCACAAATAAACATTTATTTGACCAATCAATAATATTGACTAATCAATACCTTTTTGTGCTTTTTTTCCTTCTCCATGCGATCCATCCGTTCCAGGCGGAGTTTGTTCAGTTCTAGCCGGAGTTCCTCGGTCTCTGGACTGATGCTGTTGCGGCTCACCATCACTTCCAGTATCTCCAAAACACGAACAACTTTGGGCATCAGTCTGGACAGAGCCTCGCAGCCATACTGGTCAATGATCCGCTCGAACTCCTGGCCCACCACGGCGGCTATGTCATACACGTCCATGACCGTCAGATCGGCCACGTTCTTTTCCAGTGCTGACCCAAAGTTCTCCATAGCGGCTATTTTGATGTGGTTTTCTGTGTTGTTTTGTCCTTTGCTTTGGTCGCGTCCCGCAGTCCCTCCCTGGTTTCCTATTATATTATCCAGCTACGCCACTACACAAACTTCCTTCCACCAAAAAAACGTTGACTTGCAATTCCTTCTTCTATTGCCGTACACATTCGTATTCAGACTGTTCAAAAAGCTCGGACATAATGGCTTTCGCATTATCCATTTTATGTATGCCTACTTCGAGTATAACTTTGTCTATCCGGAATATTGGGATCGCCGGCTGTATTCCATCGTCCTGCCGGAGATTTGCATGTCCATGACGGCAGTGAGTGGTCAGATTGTATTCCGTACTGCGCATGACAGGAATATTGAAAAGGGGTGGGACGACGTCCTCAGTAAAACGAGCCATCAGTGATCCTGAACTACTGTTGTGTGATACGTATTTGTAATAGAAAAAATAATAAAGTATATCGAATTAAATAATTAAATTACGTATTATAAATGTAGATAAAGTTTTTCCTATATATAGAGAAAGCCCTATTTTTTTTATTCTTTAATAAACGAATTGCAGAGGGAAGCAGGGCAGGTGTAATAAATATAAATGTCTTCTGCCAAATTACAATTTTATCAACTTTAATGACAATTCTTTCCACAACCTAAAATTATTACAAAGGGGCAGTGAAATACAATACATTTTAAAACCTCTATGAATATTAAAGCGTTAGATGCTCTTTTATGACAGAGATAAAAGCTCTATGCATACAATATTTTATTTATAACACAGTATTTGTAGCTCTTAGAACTGATGCAGAAGGTAGGCTTATTAATCCAGATGTGTTCCAGTCAGGATTCCCCACTTCCAGTTTCACTTTTTCTGAACTATAAATAAAACAAAAAAGAGAGATGAATAAATAACAGAGAAATAAAAAGGATATACAAAATATGGCAAACACAGAAGAGTACAAATTGTTGTACTCCTTAGGCATTAGTTTAATATTTATTTTTGATTTACTATAGTTACTACACAGTCACATGAAATCTGTGTACCCTCTGGGAACAACACTTATTCTAAATCACCGTTAATCAATAAATGACATCATCAACACAAGACAGCATCTATGCTCACCGCGTTCTTTAAGAGGTTGCCCGACTTGGTGAAGATATTGGGTTTCCGGGCGGGTGTTGGGCTGCTCTGTGGAGTTGTCTTGGGCTTGGAGGCCGGGTTAAAGGACGTGGGGATATTCAACGTTGGTGCGGGAAGTTGTGATGGAAAATAGACCTGGGGTTTGGTGGAGCTTTGGGTTGGGTTAAGCGTTGTGTTGGGCATCATTTGTGTGAAAGACTGATTCGGAGTGTATGACTGGGAAGGGAGATAGGGTTGGGCTGATGGTGTGTAAGGTTGGGCTGATGGTGTGTAAGGTTGGGCAGATGATGTGAAGGTTTGGGTGGATGGTGTGTAAGGCTGGGTGGATGGGTTGTAAGGTTGGTCGGATGGTTTGTATGATAGGGTGGATGGTGTGTAAAATAGGGTGGATGGTGTGTTTGATTGGGTGGATGATGTGTTTGATTGGGGGGAGGATGTATTTGATTGGGTGGAGGGTGTGTTTAATTGGGCGGAGGGTGTGTATGGTTGGGTAGATGGTGTGTATGGTGTGTACGTTTGACCAGGTGTGAAAGGTTGACCTAATGTGTAGGGCTGAGGCGCTGGTGTGAAAGACTGAGATGTTGAATGGGGAGTAGATGACGTCGTTGCGGACAACGGCGATGACGATGGTGGTGATGGAAGCGGCACCTGAGTTAGGGGTTGCAGGAAGGGGTTGCTGTTGCTGAGCCCCTGGGTGGTGCCGGTGGTGCCGGTGCTCAGGTAGGGCTGTGTATGGGAATAGGGGAGTTCAGGTAGTAAGGTGGGAGGAGGTGGAGGTGGGAAGCTGTCTTCTCTGTCCCCGTCCTCCACCCTCTCCGCCTCCACCTTGTGGTCGGGGTCTCCACCCATGTCGTAGTGCTTCTTCCTCAGCTCCCCCAGGCGGATGCGCTCCTGATCCAGCTGGCTCTCCAACTCCAACACCTTCACCTGAGGAGAGGAACGGGGAACAAAAACACTCTTAACCTCCGTGGTATGACGCGTGTCAGAGGGAAAACCGATCATACGTTAGTCATCCCACACCTATTCATACCTGGATAGGTGTTTTAAGGGAAGGACTTTGGAGGGGTCAGGCAGGAGTGTGCATTGATACTTTGATTACATTTATTGGTACGACTCGAGTAGCACTACTATAGTATTAGTATTGATTGCCATTATCAATATTATGTGTGGTTCGAATATAATAAATTGACCATTTTTTTATATTCATGCTTATATAAATAGCAGGAAAATGTACTACATAGCCTCTAGCCTCTGACCAAGACAAAGGTACATGCTGCTCATCTATGCATGAAGAATGAAAGTGATAAATGAAGGTCATAAGCAATTTGGGGATTCAAAGGATCTTTCTGAAGAATGACATCACCACTCACCTGAGCCTCCATCTCCATCTTTTTGAGCTTGATGAGTGACCTTCCAGTGAAGTCCATCGGAGCTATCAGGAAACATGAAACGTCAGAAATATTAGAAACAATACAGCAGATGGTACTTATCATAGCATTAGTGCTGCTATGTTTTCAGCAAAGCCTTCTCACTTTTGTCCGTGATCTGCTGCTGTCCGTGTTTGGTGGAGGTAACCACGACGGCGGTCATGTCGTTGACGTGTCTCGACGCCTGCTGCAGCGTGTACAGCTTCTTGTTGTTGCGGTCCGCCTTCACCTAGGAACACCATGAAACAGAAAATAATACAGGTATTTTTTAGAATGTGTTAAGTGATTCAAATATTGGGTAAATACCCTGATTTGATAGCCTGGGAACCAGATGAATCTGCGAGTTCATGTTTTATTTGGTCTGGCATATGCGTCTGGCCCCTCTCCCATGCAAACACATGCAGACCTGGCCCTGGTTTGGCCAATCACAACCGTTAATCTAATATGGGGCGGGTTTGATACCATGACTAGAGGAGCGCCCTATGGGAGCGCCGTTTAGGCATTTTCATAAACAATCAAGATGACTGCCACTGATGTGTCACACGTTTCGTTGCTCCGGTTGTGGGTCTATCCAATTGTATCCAGAGGCATTTTGGTCTGCGCCCCTTAAAAATCGAAAGTTAACTGAGAGGTTCCAGGCTAATATGCATTTGTGAATTGGTCTGGCGATGTCAGGCTACTGATTTGATCCAAGAATACTCAAATTATTGAACATGTTTCTCTGATTTAAATGTCTCTCTGTTTAAAAATAATTAAATCTTAGTAACATGTTTACATCAGAATCAGAATGTGATTTATTGGCTAGAACGTTACAAGGAATAAAAGGAATTTGTCTTGGTTTGTTGGTCCAAGAAAGTAATACAAAATACAACTGTACATTAAAAAATCCCAAACATTTAATTGGATATTAGCAAACATGTTGAAATGTAATGAGATGGTAGTGAACATGTTAAAATATAATGAGATGGTAGTGAACATGTTGAAATGTAATGAGACGGTAGTGAACATGTTGAAATGTAATGAAACTGTAGTAAACAAGGTACCTTGGAAGACGCCACTAGCTGGGCAGTGCTGGCTGCTATCTCATGAGAGCAGGCGATGAGCTCCTCATATTTACCGTTGTGCGACACAACTTGGTCAGCTGACTCTCTGAAGAGCAAGGGTATCATAAGTATCACCAAGGGAAATATTCATTTGTGTCACAAAAATCTGACTTTTGAATAAAGGGTTATTTGTGAGCGTGTACAGAATTTGGGTGGCCCCCCAACCAACGGCCTTGGAAGCTGAGATCAGGCCCTCGGTCCAGCGGGAATTCTTGGCGTAGAATTCATCTGCAGATGCTGCCCCCTGTGGAGAGATAAATTGAGGTTTTCTTTTTTTAAGAATCTGACTCCGTAGAAGACTACTGATTCTTGAACACAGGTGTATCTCATGACATTAATTATGGGCACTGGCATGCTAACAGACCAATAATTAACTTAATGAGCTACACCTGTCTTCACCCTTATAATACACCTCTGTGATAAAGGTATTTTTAGATGTTTATATAAAAACATCTACCAGTGAATATGAAGTGCAAGAGAAATTTAACAGTCCTCTGACAGTGGTTCAATCGATATCTTTGCCTTTTTCTGTCATAGGATTTATAAGGGAAATTTCTCTTCCTCAGCCATAGTTGGGAAATTTAAGCAACAACCGAATGTCAACTCACCCTTCCACTTTCAACGATGTCCTTCTGCAGGTCGGTTGCAGCCGTCACCAGCATATGAATGGCCTGTAGAGAGGTGTATTAATATTTATACCCATCCTGATTAAATATATAGTCAAGAAAAAGTTGTTATAAACATGGAGACACCTTACCTTCATCAGATCCGAACAGGACCCAAGAATACTGTTATTAAAGACGTACAAAAGACCATCATTAAATTATTGAATGATAAACAACAACGATAAACAGATTTGTATATGTTTATAAATGATTAATTATGAATGATTAACAGTAGTTTATATATTTCACTGACCTCTGGTTGACTTCTAGTTTTATTCCGGTCGTATCTCGTCTGGTCTGGCTCAGTATCTCCTAGAATAAGGACAACAAACAGGATTTGAATCACACATTAAATGTTCACTCCTCATGCGTCATGTCCTGTGTGTGTGAGCGTGTGAGTGTGTCTGCGTGCAAGCTGGAGTCCTCACGTCCATGCGCAGCACAGCCTCCTCGATGGCATTGGAGGTGGCGACCATCTCCTTGTCTACCATGTCCCCCATCTCCTCCTTCAGCACATCTCTCCCTCTGGGCTGCAGCTCCTGAATATCACACAGACAGTACATTAGAGAAGTGTTATGTGCGGTCTTCTCCATAGTTCATATTTATTGATCACGTTTGCATTTTCAAGTCTTTGCTTCTGAATTTTTCATGTTTGACTTTTGGTTAAGATCGAAGTCCATGGATAATTTTAACATTAACTTTACATGATGATAGCAGATAAGGAATGAACAACAACAGAACCAAAATTCTCAAACAATATGACGCCTCATCTTATGAACGACCAATGAAAATGATGCAGCCAGTATAAATTGAATGTATTGAATGAATTGTGAGAATGAAAATAAAAAACAAATTCCTCAGGATTCCAGAATCATTTAATGTAAATTCTCGATGCGATGCTTCTGATTGGTTGATAGCCGACCTGTCCCAGCGTGAGGATCCTCTGGACAGCGTAGCGCATAGCTGTGGGGTCCGCCCTGGGCAAGGTGCTCTGCAGCTTCAGCTCCTTCAGGAACTGCAGACAGTGGGTGGAGCAGTCCCGGCAGCCGTCAGTCAAACCTACAACACGCGGATTGAATTAGGAATATTTAGGAGGTTTAAACACACACAACACACAGCAATGCACACAGTAAGGGATAATAGGTATGTGTGTGTTGTGGAGGTCCAGGAGAACCTCAGCGCCCCCAAAGAGCTGAGAACGGACAGTACAGACCTGCAGGTAGAAGGCAGTTGGGAAAGGTGGTTGCTAATCACTATTATAACTCACAGCTGCTGCAGGCCTGGGAGTAACAATCAACTCCTGGCCTACTTAAGCCTGCCGGTGACTCCTGTGCGGAAAAAAGTGTGGAAGCTGGTAACCCAGTAAGAACGGTAAGTGGCTGCTAGCCGAACACTTTTATGAAGAGAGAACATATTGGACTATGTGAAGACGGCTTGCGTGTGGAGGACTCCTGGAACGGACAAGGGGAGCTAAGGAAGCTAGCCCCAGCTAACCCCTTCTCCCTGGGTGGACAACCCATCGGCTGACGTCTGCTGTCTTGTGTTTCCCCCTCCGCAGGCCCTGTCCAAAGACTGATCCCTGCGAGATAGGATACCCTGGTCCAGGAAGAACCTTGGTTGTCCTTGTTAAAACCCTGTGTGTGTGTGTGTGTGTGTGTGTGTGTGTGTGTGTGTGTGTGTGTGTGTGTGTGTGTGTGTGTGTGTGTGTGTGTGTGTGTGTGTGTGTGTGTGTGTGTGTGTGTGTGTGTGTGTGTGTGTGTGTGTGTGTGTGTGTGTGTGTGTGTGACTCACGGTCAGCGTGGTCAGTGGGTGCAGAGTGGGAGGTCGCAGCTCCATTGACGATGGTGTCCGCTGCCAGGTGGGAGAACTGGGTGACGGCTCTTAATAGACCACTGGCATCTAGACACACACACACACCCACCCACCCACGCACGCACGCAGGCATACACACAAGCACACATACCTGCACGTCATTAACTCTGAAATACTCTCTGAACTGACTGTTTTTATTTACAAATCAGAAGCAAACATATATTTTGTTACTTGCACATAAAATTATAATGTACGTGTGTCCAATGTTTACGTCTTGTCACATATATATATATATATATATATACACTATATTGCCAAAAGTTTTGGGACGTTTGCCTTTACATGCACATGAAGGTTAATGACATCCCATTCTTAATCCGTAGGGTTTAATATGGAGTCTGCCCACCCTTTGCAGCTGTAACAGCTTCAACTCTTCTGGGAAGGCTTTCCACAAGGTTTAGGAGTATGTTTATGGTAATATTTGACCATTCTTCTTGAAGAGCATTTGTGAGGTCAGGCACAGATGTTGGACGAGAAGGCCTGGCTCGCAGTCCAAGCTCTAATTCATCCCAAAGGTGTTCTATCGTGTTGTGGTCAGGACTCGGTGCAGGCCAGTTAAGTTCCTCCACACCAAACTCACTCATCCTTGTCTTTATGGACCTTACTTTGTGCACTGGTGCGCAGTCATGTTGGAACAGGAAGGGGCCATCCCCAAACTGTTCCAACAAAGTTGGGAGCATGAAATTGTCCAAAATGTCTTGGCATGCTGAAGCATTAACAGTTCCTTTCACTGGAACTAAGGGGCCAAGCCCAACCCCTGAAAAAAAAAAAACGCACCATAATCCCCCCTACACCAAACTTTACACTTAGTACAATGCAGTCAGGCAAGTACCGTTCTCCTGGCAACCACCAAACCCAGACTCGTCATCGGATTGCCAAACAGAGAAGCGTGATTCGTCACTCCAGAGAACATGTCTCCACTGCTCTGGTGTCCAGTGGCAGTGTGCTTTACACCACTGCATCCGACGCTTTGCATTGCACTTGGTGATGTAAGGCTTGGATGCAGTTGCTCGGCCATGGAAACCCATTCCGCTCTACGCACTGTTCTTGAGCTAATCTGAAGGCCACACGAAGTTTGGAGGTCTGTAGCTTTTGACTCTGCAGAAAGTTTGCGACTTCTGTGCACCTCAGCATGCGTTGACCCCGCTCTGTGGTTTTACACGGTTTAACACTTCGTGGCTGAATTTCTGTTGTTCCCAATTGCTTCCACTTTGTTATACCACTAACAGTTGACCGTGGAATATTTAGTAGTAAGGAAATTTCACGAATGGACAGGTGGCAACCTATCACGGTACCACGCTTGAATTCACTGAGCTCCTGAGAGCGACCCATTCTTTCACTCATGTTTGTAGAAGCAGTCTGCATGCCTAGGTGCTTGATTTTATACACCTGTGGCCATGGAAGTGTTTGGAACACCTGAATTCAATGATTCGAAGGGGTGTCCCAATACCTTTGGCAATATAGTGTACTTCAGCCTTTCTTAATGGCTACTAGTTTACGTTTTTGTGAGATAACGCCTCTATCCTGTTATGAACGCAGTATTATTACACTCTCTCACACTGCAGAGTTTACACAGTAAGTACATGAGGTCCAGCCTACCGTTCATGTTTCCTATGTAGACCAGCTGGTTCTGACGCATCTTGTCTATGGAGCCCAGCGTCACCTCAGCTCTGCTCACCAGGTAGTCTGGACCACAAAACCACATGGAAGAGATATGGATGTGGGGCGTAGGGGGAGTTAAAGAGAATACAGACAATGACTAACAGTCACCAATAATGCAAAGTAAGATGTTGTGAGTTAAGTAGTTGTAATTGCAAGAGTACTCAATATGCTATGAGTTAACATCTTACATTCGGTAACGGTCATAACCTTGTAACATTATAATAAATAAATAAACGATTTGGATGCGGAAGTGTCCACTAGATCGCAAATATAGAAGGTTTTTAGTTCAAATCTTACTTACTTAATTAACAATAAAAAAAATAATAATTCAAGAATCGTACTTAAAGGATAACCAACCACCATATTTGAGATAGTCCCCACCCATTTTTAAAAGTGGAGGTTTGAACTAGGATCAACTCATCGCACTTCTACGTAACACGCAACATCACTTGTCATCTCAAATAAATAGTTTTACAGTTATGGTTTTACTTGACTAAAGAAAGTCGCTATGAGGTAACTAGTCAACAGCGAGGTTAGGCAGATAACTAGCGTGGGGGTGGTGCTACCAGGGGAGCTGGTGCAGCGGACGTGGATGGGGTCGTCTATCTTGGCCATGGCGTCCAGGATGATGCCCTCCGCCTCCACCACCGCACACTGCAGCAGGCAGAACTGCTCCTCCTGCAGCTTCCTGGTCAGCTCCCCCTCACGGCATGCCTGGTAGGACACACACAGGTTCAGACAGGCCAGAACTTCTACTTCCTCAGCCACAACAAGTCTAATATCTTTGATAGAAATCCTGTGATTTCCGGCCTATGACCTCAGAGACGGTTTTCAAGTCACGTTGATGCACATAGAACTTGAGCTCAATTGACCGTTGGCTCGGCCCTCTCACGCTTAGCTCCAAACAGATGTGGGACAATCTGAATGGTACTAGGTGCATTGACATAACTAATACAACAACAAAATGATAATCAATTATAATGATAATACATAGTGTTGGTGCACTTTCCAGGGGATCCAAAACACTTTACGATTTCAAACCCTGCAAAACAATTTAATCTAAAAATTATAAATAGATAGGCTAAAACAAGTAACAACAAATAATATGATAAATAATAAAGTACAATTAATGAAACATTAAAAACCATTTAAAAACAAATTGAAGGGGGAGTAAACATCCAAAATAAAAAAATAAAAAGCATGTTTTCCACTGATGCTACCTGAACCACATCCATCCATTCATGCATCCATTTATCCATCCATGATCTATCCATCTATCCATCCATACCTGCTGCTGCAGCTGTGCCTGCAGGCTTCCCAGCTCCATGCTGGCCATCTGTCTGTGCTGGTCCAGGGAGGTCTGCTGGAGCTGGGCCTGCTGCCGGAGGGAGGACAGCTCCGAGTCCTTCTCCCGCACCGAGCGGAGCAGCATCTCCCGTTCCGCCTGGAGACCCGCCAGGGTGCCGGTCAGCTGGGACCCGACCTGGGGGAACACACACAAAAACCATGCACACACACACAGACACAAACACACGCACACACAGACACACATACACATGTACATCCTTAATGTTAATAAATATTATAAATAAGTCTCTTTTAAATGGCTTCATATAAGACATTTATCACATATTACAATGGGATACAACAACTTGAATTTCTTAAAAATATGTTAGATACATGCATTCTACTGATCATGTGTCTATATTCACACAGTTGAGTAAAAACAATTGATTTAGTTTGTCCTTTGGATTGGTATCTGACAAAACATCAGACCAACCAAGTCTAAACAAGACTTTAAACAGTATTGTGGTAAAAACAGAGTGCATGTCTCTTGAAGATATAATGTGTGAAAAACCAAGAGACGGTCAAAGTGCTACCATCTCTTTGGTCTGCAGGGCGGTGCTTGCGTGGGACGCCTGCATCCGCGCCTGGTCCAACTCTTGCCTCAGTCTGTCGATCTCAAGCTTCTGCTCTGCGTTGATGGCCAGCTGTGAGAAATACACTGTTATTAAATACACTGTGTTTAATACAATGTATGTATTTATGAAAAATGTGTCTGTTAAAATGTTTTTTTAAAAAGGTGTGTATTATAATGTTTATGTATTCAAAATATTTGTGTGTCCTAACAATGTATGTATTAACATTGTGTGCGTATTTCAAGAAACGTTCAGCCTTCAATACACTTTCAAGTATATTAAGTGTATGTTTTAACAATATGTTTGTATTCAAATGTGTGTTTACAAGATGTGTATGTATAAAAAATGTATGTGAATTAAAAATGTGTGTGTGTAAGTGTGTTTGTGTGTTCTTGTTCTGTTGCCTGAACCCACACCTGTAACATCAATATACCAAAACTTAAAAACTAGATACCGTGTTTTGATGAATTAAGAAGTTTGAGATGTTTTATAAACAGCTCCCCATCTCTAAGTGACATCAGCCCATACCTGTTGTTGCAGCTGAGCCCTCAAAGCCTCCATTTCCCTGTTGTGCCGATCTCTCTCCTGGTCGAGAGAGCTCTGCTGTGAGTGGGCCTGCTGCCTGAGAGAGCTGAGCTCTGTGTCCTTGTCGCTGGCAGAGCGGAGCAGCATGTCCCTCTCTGCCTGGAGCCCGGCTAACATGCCCCTCAACTGGGATCCTTCCTGCAGATGGACAGGGCGGTTAAATGAGACTTTGTGTGCACGTACAGTACACGTCTGTTTTGAAGAGTTACACATTGGCTATATTGAGACACATTTGTTCTGCTTTTAGAGTTTAATATTGTTTTGTTGTTTAAAAATATATTTTTTAGAGTTATACAATTGAGTTATACATTTGTTCGTTAGAGTTCACACATTCGTTTTAAGAGTTACACATTTGTTTTTTCTCATACCATTTCCTTCTGTCCCAGAGTGCTCAGAGCGTGATCCAGTTCGGCTTTTTGCGCGAACAGATCATTCCTCATTCGCTCCATCTCCTGCTGCTGTTTTTCCATCTGACCAGGACATGAAAACATCAGTCAAACGACCAGATAACATGCATCAACTAAGCACTACCTATTCATTGGCACACAGGTAATCATTTAACATTCCTTCCTCACCAGTGCTTTATTTTCCTGCCGCAGGCGATCCAACTCATTAGACACCTGCTGTTTAGTGATGAGCAAGTCGTCTTTGTCTTGTTTCATACTGGACAGTACCCTAACCGTCTCTGCATTCTGCATACAGACACAAATACAGCATTAGATAAAGCGTATACTATGAGCAACAAATTAAAAGCATTCAACACATTAAAAGTGTCAGATGTGTCAACAGCTTAACATATTTGGGTGATGAAGGATGACTTTACCTTCTTCATTAAGTCAGCATGACTGGTAACCAGCTCTGCGTGTCGCTCTTTCAGTTGAGAAAAGCGCATTTCTGCTGCATGGGCCCTGGCTGTGGTAGCAACAGCAAACTTACAGTGAATAAATTAATAAATACTGTAAACCAATGTTAAGGAAAGAATGAGATTTTATCGAATCAGTGTTATTAAAGTCGTTAAATAATAATAGCCAGTTGCCAGTTTAGTACTCTAAATATATTTTGATGAGAAAAAATGCCATTAAAATGATGAAAAAAAAATAAAACAGTAAAACATGAGGTTTAAAACGGCTTTAGTTGAATCGAATACGTCACCATACCGTATATTACCATACATACCATACAACCTCAGTTTGACTATTTACAACAGTATTTGATTAGATGTAATTAAATAAATATAAATTGTTATTATAAGTTTTGTATTTATAAAACAAAAAATCTAAAATAGATGAAGAAACTAAATAAATATGAATTTTATTATAGTTTTTCCATATCATCCTGCCCTACTTCAAAACCCCCCTGATCATGTATAATATACATGTTAGTGTACAGCCCCACTGTACTCACTGTCGGCCTCCTTGTAGCCCACCTGGGCGCCGGCGTTGGCCATGCCGGTGCAGCGCAGGGCCTCCACCTCCATCCTCAGGTGCTCGTTATCCACCAGGGCCATCTGCTTGTGGGTGGTCTGCTCCTCCAGCTGGGCCTCCAGCCGGTTCACCTGCCCCTTCAGCTCCATCACACACCGCTGGGCCTGGGGACGGAGATCACCTTGATTACAGCGTTGAGTCTTTGAGTCATTCAGCAGATGCTTTGACACCACTTGACTACAAGTGAGGGCTGAGAACAGTCAAAGGATGTCGTCAATACCGAAGCAAATGCAAAGAGAAAATCTCAACGACAAAGTTTCTAAGAAAAATATATTGGACTACAGTGCAGAGTAGCTATAGGAACCAGAACATGAGGTTACTATAGGCTTTTTAGTTTGTGCCATGTCAGTTGATTGTCCTTGCAAAAGATGATGCTTCAGATATCTGCATTATAAATAATTGACAAAAATATAAAAATGGAATGATGTCTCTATGAGACTCTCTTCACTCCAGCTAACACTCCACAAGGACCCAACGGACCCACCTCGGTCTTGATGAGGTGTAGTTCTGGCTTCAGGACCTGCAGCTCCTTCCTCAGAATCTCTGTCTCCCTCTGTTCCTGGGCCTCTGGGAGACCATACTGGTTGACCGAGTAGTACTAATCAAACACAGACAGATGATCAGTTAGGAACTTAGGATCACCACACTGGCTGACCAGGTAGTACTTATCAAACACAGAGATAATACATTTGGTTATTGAAAGATCTAAATGGAAATGTTTATTCATCCTTCCTATATTTTCCTCTTCATTTAGCTACTATAGGGCTTGTACATGAATGCATCATGGGATTTTTTATTGGCGATACTCCACCATATTGAGAGGACTCAAGAGTTGTAGTACTGTAAAGCCCTAAACCAACGTAAATACAATGTAACCTAGGCTGATGAAAATGTTGTTTTGCCACGTCTCACATGAGAAACGCTGTTTCAAAACACAACAATCGCTCTCCATAATGACAAATCTTTTCATGATTAGTTACTAAACAACGACCAAATAAACCTTACTACCAACATAATAAGTAACATTCCAATGCTCCTATGCTTCCCAAATGGAGGAGGTCATTGCAATGGGATGTCCTGATGTACAAGCCCTATACCTGTTGGTTCTGGGGCGTGTCCCGGAGCTCTGGTTGTGGCGCCGACTCCTCATCCTCATGAGGCTCTTGATTGCCCACAACCACCACTGGTCTCTTGTATTCAGCAAATGCTGCAGCACGCAGGAAGTTTGGAGGGGACTGTCAGGGAAAAATATGGTATGATTAAAAATCATTAACATGGTTCTAAGGTATGCTCTGAAAGACATTCATATCAGTAGGTCGAGAAAGAGTTATTTATTTGGTGAAAGCATTACTTACGTCTGGTAGGTCTGGGATCTGAATTATGGTTTTAAAGAACTCAATATCTCTGGCCCGGTTGAAGAACTCTGTGAGACTAAATAAAACAAGTACAGATGTCATTGTCACTGGTCACGTTTAACAGAACCACTGACCAGATTGATCACAGATCCTGATCAACTTTTTAAGTTTGTCCTTGACCAATAAAAATGTACCTTGTGAACAGATCCCGAAATCTCTCTCTGTGTCCAAGAAGAGCATCTGGTGAAATACCTTTTAAAACCACAGGATAAGATTTGAGTCTTAGGAGGGCAGAAAAGTGTAGTGGTTAAGGTATTCGACTTCATATGGAGTTTGATCCCCAGTATTTGCAGTCTAACTGTAGGCATCCTTGAGCAAGATGCCCTAAAACCTGCTCTTTACTATATGAAATACCTGTATGTCCATTGGGACAACAGTGTATACAAAAATGACTAGGAAAGTAAACAGTTATAGCTCACGGCTGTGGAGTTTGAAGAGCAGTATGACGGAGAAGTGGTAGAGGAAGCTGCAGTCCAGGATCAGGGGGATAAGGGGGGCCAGCCGGCACTGGCCAGAGGCGGTGGTAGATTTAGCCCCGATAGCGTCCACCTGACGCAGGACTGATGTCAACCAGAGGACATATTTGATCATTCATAACAGCAATAGCATAGTAACAGTATTATTATTGTGATGAAGTGTACTTGTATTATATATTATTATTTGTACTACTATTATCATTCCAATAATAATGAAATAATAATAATAATGATGATAATAATAATAATTATTAGTAATTTTTGTATTATTATAACAATTATAATAATTATAACAATAGATGACATCTCTGTATGGAAGAGGACACAAATTGACAAAATAATATTATGCAAAAAGAGAGAGTAAACAGTGATTGGACAAACCCGTCTCAGCAAATTTCAGTCCATTATCCAGGTAGTCCAGTAGTTCCTGAGTCATATCTAACCTGTGAGAAACACATAGAGACAGACAACCTTAACATCTGAACCCCTGTAGATCCATCAGACCAGGGTTGCTACTTTTACACACTGCCATGTTTTATAGCAATAGTCGTTTCATGTATTTGTTTGGAATTCACTGATCTATAAGTTCAGAACTAAGGATATGTGCAAGAACAACAAGCAATTGATTATAGTATGAAAAACATGATGATGAACAACCGCTGGATTGCAAATGTATCATGCTTAACATTGTGCCAAAGTAGTAGGTAGGGGTGGTGAACAACAACACATAACACATCAAATCATACAAACAATCATATAATTAATAATGCAAGTGAAGAGTGTCAACGTACACTTGGTTCATGTCACTTCCTGCTTCTCTCTCCACGGCCTCATCACTGGTCTCCAGGTTGCAAGGGATACACTTGTGCTGGAGATGAGATGTCATGTTAGACAACTAGTAGTAGTAGTAGTAGTAGTAGTAACAGTAGCAGTAGCAGTAGTTAGGGTGTTTGACTCCCAGCTGATAGGATGTCCATATCGTCTACCTGTTGCCATCCTACCTGCTCATTAATATCATGTTTTTAATAGAAATCACTGTTAAAGGACTCCAAAGACAAAATAGGTAATGGCCTAAAATTAAATAGTGCGGCAATGATCATAGAGAGAACATATATTGCCTACAATGGAATGGGGCTCTATAGAGACATGTATATTGTCGTCTTACCTTGACATGAAACTCCATTTTAAGACAGAGGAACTTGGCTGACAAAGCCACGATGTGTCCATATCGGTCATGAAGGTTTCCCTGGGTCATTCAAAAGATCACATTATTGAATTAGTCTCAGTTCAAGAAATGCGAATAAACTAGTAAAATTGTTTTCAAAATGTGCTCTTCTATACTCACCCACAAAATGCCCATATCTCTGACATTGCGAGAGTATCTGTTGCAGTCTCGAAGAGCCTGTACATCAAACAACAACAAAAGATAAACATAATAATATTTGAGAACTGGTATTTCCTCAAGTAAATTGTGTTTGTATAGCCCAGCATCTCAGTATCAATCTCAATGGCCCCATAAACCCAAAACAAACCATCATGTCAGTGACAAATGAGGTACTCCTACTGCTATTTCTACCATTAATACTGGAACTGCGAATTATGTTAGTGCTAGTAGTAAAGGCAGGATAGTCCAGTGGCTAGTGTTTGACTACAAGCAGAACGGTATGTGTTCGAACCCCGATATCCACCGTCTTAACAGGGATCATTGAGCTATATTCCTGACTGATACCTGCTCCTTAAAAACAAAATCACTATAAATCTCAAAAAGCATCTGCTTAGTGACTACACCATTCCAAGTGATAGTACTCAAGTCAAGTGGTTCATGTTCCTAAAATCGGTTGCTATTGCATCCTTACGTTGGGGTGTCCATCCCTGAGCACCTTGTGGAGCATGTAGCAGTACTTCCAGCTGATCAGTGAGCTGCTAGACAGAGGCAGGTTCTGGCAGTAAGACATGAAGGTGGTCGCGCCACTCTCCTTGTGTGTGCCCAGGATGATGTCTTTACACGTTGTTAAGGAAACACCCCATAAAACATGATGATATGCAGAGTTTTCCATACCAGGTAAGTCCAGTTAAGTTGGATGGTGCTTAGTCACAGTGAAGCCTCAAAGAGTGTCACAGGCCTGCAATATACCGTCCAACCCTATACTTTTATAGGAAGAAAAATTAAGAAACATCTAGAAGGAACACAGAAGAACCCCTTCCTCCCAAGGACTTATGTTGGCAGTAACAACAAATAAAATATTTTAAAGTTTATTTAAGATTATGTAAAATGATGCTTCTAAAATAAGTTATGAAGGGTTGACCTCGCTAAATAACAGTGGAACAAAATAGGCATTGTCATTCGTTTTTGGGGGTGTTCCTATAAACTTGACCTCGTTTAATTGTCAACGCGATATGTACACATTGTGTTATCCATAATGATAATATGCAATAATAGGCTTATAGCTGCACTTTTCCCCACCAACAACTAGTAGTACAGCCTATCATCACGACAAAGGTATACAAACACAACAAAGGATACTCCTTGCATATTTTTCTTTGAGTGGAGTTTCGGCAGAGGTGAGGGTTTTGGTGATGCTGTGGAGCTGAAACAAGAGGGGCCAGTTAATTGACCTTTATCACAAGTATTGTCATAGGCCTAGCCAGGAGGAACAATTGAGAACAGTTTCGCAAATGCCGTTGTATAGTATCGCTGCTGTAGGCTTTTGGGCCAACTATCGCTGATGTCGGTTGCATTTAAGCAAGGTTTTAAAAATTATGGATATGCTATATAGGCCTATTTAAAAAACGAAACGCAATGTTCATACAGTCCTGACATAGGTTTAACGAGAAAGTTTCCTTATCAAATCATCCGGGGGGAAAAGAAAAAGACCTACCTGCTGTTTTCCAAACTGCTCTTTCTCCGCCGCCAGAGCCTTTTCCGTCTTATCACCTTTGTTCTTAGATTTAAGCATGATGAAATGTATCTTCCAGTAAACGTGTAAATCGCGTACCGCTCCAAAAGTTATTTAAAAGTTCAGTGTGCTGTTGTGTAGCTTATTGAAGATGCGCCCGACGCGTCTGAGAAATGCCTCAGGAATTTTTTTTTTTTTTATTATGCGTCACCTTACCACAGTCCAGTATGGTAAATACAACTTAAATCTAACATCATGAAAACATCGAGGACTTTCAGTTTTTTCTCAATGATCTCCGTAAAATTATGCTAAAATAGGCTACAAAAAAAAAAACTGTTTCCATCCATCAGATTCAGTCTATGAGTCACTGGGCATGGTCTGTATGCAGTGAAACTTGAATGACAATAAAATGACACAGCAGTCAACTGCCTTGTAGGACTGGTTTACCACCCCGCCCACAAATCTGCGACAAATCACTTAAGACTTAAAAAATAGACCTGCAGAAGAACAGTTGCCTATAGGACTACGCACTGTTCATCTTTTGCATTTCATAATGATGTATAAAACAAGTATTCATTACCACCAGTATAACATCTTAAAAATATATCAGAAAAAATACACAAATACAATATAAAGTATGCAATTACAGTTTGAAAGTGTAATTATTGTTTGTGTTGCACAGTATAGTGACATCATTCTGTACATTGGAAACAATGCTTTGGTTAATACTTTGTCTGTCCTGAACTCAATCTAGATCTGTGTGCTCTCTATGCTGGAGTCACGCTTTTGGTGGTGTTTTAGTGACCTGGTGGAAAAAAGGTATTACAAAATCATGTTCACAGATTTTGACACACTTTGACCTTCAACACTTTGTTCATGACAAACAAAAACAGCAGAGGAGTTAAACTGAGACAAATCGACAAACATCTACCTTGTCTGTTGAAGATCTACTGTAACAACAGGAATTCAGACACGTGTGACAGTGTGGGGCCTCAATCAAGCCGCTGTTGTGGCTAAGGTTCAGGCTGACAAGAGCGTTCCGGTTCTTCTTAGAACCCTTGTGTTTGAGCACACTACAGTCCAAACCGGCCACCGAGTGCTTGGAATCATCCAGAGGCCGCTGCAGACAATAGGACATGGACGGATGGCCTTCCCTGGAAATAGGAGCACGAGAAGACTGTTAGCAACTCTTTCACAACCAAAAGAATAACAGCCATGTTCTTGAAATTATTGGTTGGGTCGGGTCCGGTGTCTCACATCGTTGGAGGCGTGGGAGAGGAGCTCTGGATATTCGACCTCTGTAGCCTGCTGTTTTGTGTTGTTTGCCAAACAACAGTTCCTCGTCATCAATTTAGATGTCAGTGAATCATCTTGACTGTAAAAGAGAAGACAAAATACTGTATTTTACGTAGATATAGAACCTGTGGCAATAACATTAAATGGTGCCACCCTGCTCCACCGATGGACTATGTTTACTACAACTCTACACTAACTTATGAATTCAATGCCTAGTTGCCTACCATGTGTGGCCTTGGTCTTGTGGAGTTCGGGGTCTGACCTCCAGTGACAGTACGGGGGAGGACTTTTCCTGTGGAGCTTTCCTGAGCATGGCTACTAGATTCATCCCTGGCCCACGCCCTACATCTGCCCAGGTATCATGACCTTCCCCTGGCTGTGGTTCTCCAACACCCTTCACCCCTCCAACATCGGTATGCCCCACCTGTGTCGGCACATCAGTGGTCCTCCTGTAATGGATGGTACCAGATATACTCTTGCAGCCGGTAGCGACGATCTTAAATGAGCTGGGTCTGATTTGTTGGGTTGTTTTCTCATGTTCATAAGAAGAAGACGATATGACAAAGGTTCTATTGGATTCAAAACGATTATCCGTCTGTTCAGCTCTGCTCTGATGACCAGAGCTCTCAAAAGATGACAAGCCGCTGTCTTCCATGTCCACACGTTCATCCTCACTGCTCATCAACGTACTTGCTCTATCAGGTCCAACGCTTGACGTTTCTTGTTCCTTATCCCAATTGTTTTCGAGAGACCAAGTGCACTCCTGTCTAGACACCATCTGTTTAATGCTGCTCTCGGAACTAGCTGCCTCGATGGAACTTGAAGGAAAGGTCTTGGCATCTTCTGCAATACTGGCTGTCGCCGGAGAACAAGGCTTTGCCTGTTCTTGTGGATCACTCCTTTTCCCACAGCTTGCCATCTTACCAGGTCTGCTCTCTTCAGCCTCACCCATGCAAATATGATCACAGATGAAATCAGACTGTTCCTGTGCAATGATTTCAGTGCAAGTAGCCGTTTTCCCTTCAGAGTGCAGTTCTGTCAGGTCCTCATCAGAATCATCTCTTGCTGCTGCTGTAAAGTAATTAACAGGACCTTCCTCAAGAATATTCTCCTGGGACCTTGGTTGGACAGTGCTACCCTGGAGGTTCTGTCTCGCTAGGTCATCACTTAAAATAAAATCATCAAAGTGGTCACACTTTGGCTTGAATGACATCCTACACCCTGACTGGATGTAAGCGGTAATCATGGTTTCTGTTGTTGATCTTTCTTGTTGACCTTGACTTACGACTTTTCCTTCAATGTTCTCCTTGGACTGTAGGTCAGCATCTGCCCTGATGCAACACGATCTACCTGAACTGCTCCGGTCTCCAGTTGTCAGGGAACTATTATAAGATCCAGGCTCAGAATGGAAACTGCACGCGTTACAGTTTGGTGCTCTACCATTTTCTTGTGGGCATTGCTGGCATTTACTAGTTTGACCGGGGAAGAGATGGCATGTCACGTTAGAGTGGTTAATAAGTTCACACAACGTCTTCGGTACATCGGTAGCATCGAGGGACATCCCAGATATGGATTCTTCTAGCTCTCTTTGTATTTTAAGCCCAGTTGTGACTGACGGAAACACGTTTGGGGTGTTTTGTTTGGCTGTTAAATTGTTGTTTAAGACCTGGCTGCATGGCGACTTCGGCTGCTCTCTAGACATTTCCAGAATGTTCTGTGACACCATCACTGTATCTTCCCTAAGGCCACAGAAAGAGGATTTTATCAAATCACTAGTGCATGCGACACATGAGCTCCTTTCCTGTTGGTCATCCTGGAATGTAATCACCTGCCAACAGACTCCTGACGGCTCCTCTCTCCCAGTGTTTCACGGGCCGTCTCCAAGTTCAGCTGCAGCAGCAGCAGGTCATTCTGCTGATTCTCACACACCTACAAGGAAGACACAAAGCTTTATTTAACTGTGTCAATGTATTTTCTTTACAAGGTATATGAAACAAATCTCTCCAAAACAAAAAAACACCACATTTTAAAAAGGAAAATACCCCAGATTTCCCAGTGATACGATGTTTAGTAATAATAAATCCCCCCAAAAATTCAAAAGTGTAAACGAGCGCAACAAAACAAGTGTCTCAGAGCGGTGGAGCCAAGATGCATAAACTACTGCAGCAGGTAGGTATGCGGTGAGACCAGACTGGTAGCTCGGACGTCAACACACCAAGGACGAGGAATGAGGAAACCTTGTAACTATTCTGACTGCTGGTATAGTGACAACCTCTGAGGTCTGCAACTTATACAAAGAGCTCACTGTGTTGATCTTCAACCATATCGTTGGTGTCTCATAATGAACAATGAAAAAAAACATAGTTTACAGATGAAGTATACACAGCAGACAGACAGACAGAGACTGGCTTATCAAGGATAAGAATAAGGTAGATGTATACACCTGTTTTAGGCAGTGAAGCTCAGACTCTGTCCGTTCCTGTTTGGATCGCGCCAGCGCCAGCAACTCATCCTTCCAGCTGTCGCCCTCCCCTGGCAGAAAGCTTCATTACACACGGTCAAGTAGAACTATCTGATATAAAGCACAACTAGATATCTATATTATGTCAACCTGGTAACTATTACCCCATCGTCTACCATAGACACGTTTCATCCCCGTCTGGGAGTAATAAAGTTGATCTCAATCTGCAATACAAGCACACACAATCTTCAACTGTCTACTGTCTTAATAACTTAAGATATGGGCGGTTTACCTGACAAGGCCAAATCCCTGCAGAGCATCTGGTGCTCCTGTTTGAGGCGAATAATTTCCTCTCTCTGGGCACTGCTTTGGGTCACGTGCTGCTGTAACTCCTCTGCATCCACAGAAAACGCACAATAAGAAGTCCAAAGACGCAAGTAATTTCAATAACAATTTTACATATGGTCTTTCCGTAAGCAAAGACAGTAAATACTGTTTCATCTCCGATAATTGATCAAGGATGCCTACAGGTAGACTGTGGACATTGGGGTTTCGAAACCCAGAACCGAGTCACATTAACCAATTGACTATCCAGCCCATGTTATGAGTATATAATAACTACAGGGGAAGAGGCCTGGGTATGCTCCTTTATTCTTTATCAGGCTTAATTTCACACAATTTATGCTTTTTAAGGAAACCTTCATTCAGTTCCATCAACGTCAGCGGCAGCCCTGTGAGGTGAAGCATTGGATGAGTCTGGTACTGCTCACCTGCTAACTGCTACCAGAGTCACTCACCTCTAAGACTGCTGTTCTCATGCCTGTACTCCTTGTAGCGTTGCTTGGTCTCATCCACCACCCTCAGGAGCCTGTTTTCCTGCGAGTGACTCTCCTTGAGCGACGCCTCCAGGTCCTGCAGGCGTCCCCTCAGGTCCCCCATGTGGGCAGCAGCTTCACGCACATCTTTCTCCTGAGAGGGAATCAATCGATAATCAATTATTTCCCCTTGAATTGTAAGATAAATCGGCTCGCAAACAATTACAAGCATGGAAGCAGGTATGAATATAACCTTTTAATATTTCAAATATTGAAACTAATATTTGAATTTTTTGAATATTAAATATAAATATTTAAACATTTAGAATATTGCATATCAATATGTACAAGTTTGGAATAATAATATAAATATTTCACTGTTTCGAATATTTAATATTTATATTTGAATGCGCAGAATATTTAGTGTTTACACTAGTGTTCTCTTAGTGTTTAAGAGAAACACATCTCTAGATTGATTAAGCCACGAATACAAATACATTTGAACCCAAAAGAGAGTACATACTGCAGGTTTAAATGGCATTGAAAAGAAGACCCTGTAGTTCCCCATGTGTGTACCTTGAGTTGAAGCATAGATCTGAGCTCCTCCTCCCTGACCTGCAGGGAGCCCACTTGAGAGGACAACGCTAGCACCGTGGAGTTCAGGCTTGTATTTTTATCCTGCGGAAAAAGAAGCCTTTGCTTGAAAATAGAAAAAAAAGGTTCACCGATACTGATCAGTTTATATTTTATAAAGGATTAAAGCCTGAATTATACAACAGAAAGGGTATACTGCATTCTATGACATAATTGATAGAATAAGTGAATTTCAATGAATAGAGAGTGCATGACGTGTCTCTACTTTCCCTGTCTGATAAATTGATGAACCACATTTTCTAAATGTGATAACTAAACAGAGCACTTTAACATCCTCCAGTTCTTTTGTGTGGCACAAGGTACTTTTTCGTATACTGCTAAATAATAAGGGCAAATAACAAGGTCATATACAAACTGGATTGACCATTAATAAACATAAAATACAAACGATGAACCTTCTTCATAGCTTTATTAAAACCATTCCTTTACAAAATTGATGATTTATCTTTAATTAGATAAACATTTTAGACACTTTTATCAAAAGCGAACTCACAGTGAATAGGTTAGGCAGGTAGACTACAATGTAGAGATCATATGAGCTGTATAATGTACACCATTTTACTCCATCTTGCTGTACCTGCAGGTCTTGAGAGGTTTGCTCAATGTCCTGGTGCTCCTGTCCCAGCTGCTGACGCTGCTGCTGGGTGGTGCTGAGCTCCGTCTGGAGGTCCTTTTCCCTGGCCTCCACCACCCGGACATGCCTGGTTAGGGCCTGGATCACCTCCACACGCTTCTGGAGCTCTTCTGTGCAGATACAAATATAAACCTTTATTATTAACCTTTATCCGCAACAACAAAAATTATATATAACGGTAGAGAACACACTGCATACTGCAAGTTCTTCTTTTCTTTCATAAATTCAATCAAATATAATTTACTGTAGCTATAGCTATGTGTTACACTATTTTTTTATTTAATCGTATTAATAAGTTATAGGTATACAATATACTGCATAACCAATACTGAGTTGTATATTAACCATTCAAATATAATTTATATACTTGTTTTTCCTATTTTCTGTACCATCAGAATGGTTTTGTAAATGGAAGAAATGCCAGCCAAACGGTAGACTTTGAACCGATGTCCTACTGTTCGTTTCCTCACCGTCCGACCTGGCGCACCTCTTCTCCAGGCTAAGGACTCGCTGGCGGTCTTGTTCCCAGGCGTGGAGCTGCTTGTGGTGGGAGGCAGCCATGGTGTTCAGCTCCCTGTCACGGTCTTTTAGCTCAGTGATCAGCAGCTGCAGCTCTCTCCTCTGTCTCTGGATGGTGGAGCTCTCCATGTCACCCACAACTGACATCTGTTTAAAAACAAAACAAACAAAAACACAGGCAAAGAATTTGACAAATAAATAAAGGACATGAAACCCTTTACTTAACATATGTTAAATGTGAGCTGGGTGTTATGTCAGGTTTTTGAGAGGCAGTTCTGAACATTTTGATGGTATAGCACTTGTGTGTCCTGAGTTCGAACCCAGAAGGCTACTGTCGGCAGGCAGCAAGAGGAAACGTCACTGGAATCACTTAAAGCATATGCTAGGTAACTAAATAGCTCAAATAATTATCTCATATTCTAAATGGGGTAATATATACACTGTATTCAAACTCTAAATGGTGACGATGGTTTAGTTACTTACCAGAGCAGTTGAACACCTACTTATATTTTTTAAAGAGAGTGCTGTACAATGACATTATTGAAATGAATATATCCCTTACTTGAGTGTGCTGTAACTGGGTACGACAATGAATGTCTATGGAGGAAGGTGGTACACTTCTGGCCAACTGCCTGACCATCCTGTCCATTTCATTGCTAGATCGGACGGAAACTTTGCTGATATCAGCAGGAAATACTCCAACATTATTCTGAAAATATGGAAACCAAAGACATTTTCAATACATAACTATTGTCCTATTGAATTGTCACTTAAAAACATATGCATCTTGTGGGATAATGTAAATTAAATTGCTCACCTTTATAGGCGTGCTCTGCCAAGCCTCGAAAGAGGGGTCTAAATCAAATACAAGAAAATTACATATGCAGTAAAAACAATTTGTATGCATATTAAAGCAAAAAATGCACATGAGCACAGACAAATGTAGGCCGTTTGCTATATACTTTCTGAAAAGCAACAGTAATGTAGATTAAAATACGTATAGATTGTACATGTTGATAAAAAAAAAACCACACATACATATATATGTATTCTAAATTATTAGTTTACCATATGACCGGGGTGAAGTTGTCGATGAGTTTCCATGAGGTCCATCTCGACTTCCCTTGTCCATTGCAAGTCAGGTTTAACCCAACCGTTCACTTCATTTACAGTATCGTTGCTGTGAATGTAGGGCTGATGGCGAGTCTAAGTTTTGGCTCAACAACTGCACTTTCTAGGCAATTATCTTAGACAATACATACAGTTATTATTATTTCCAACAACATTTCTGGCGAAGAATCTGTCAAATGGGATAGGTTAAGTAGTTAGAATTTCAAGTAAAACACTGTTGGTAAGACTACTACTAACTACTACGTCGGTATCCTTGGTGCTGTTGCATTCTACCAACGGACCAGAAGATTACAACGTTTATAGAGACTCACAAAATCGTGAAATGAACTGCACAATAACAATAAAACATTACTCTCACAAGTCATAGAACCAACATTTGGTAAGTTGTGTTGCTCAACTTTGATTGGCTATTCAAACATCGCGTCATTTAAGAAGAAAAGCAAACGTTTCCGTAGATTTAGTTGTAAAAGTACCGTTGATGTTGGTGTTCGTAGCTCATAATTGGCCTAAATTAGAGCCATCTCTAAATAGCTCTGACCTAAATGTTGTTCCCCAAAACATGATTCCACAAGCCACACGTTTGTATGATTTTTTTCTCACTAATATTAAATAAATACATACATTCATGCATATTATTTAGGACAACTTTTGTTTTGTATGGGCACTTTCTAAAATGGATATTGTTTCGGGTTGATTTATTTTGGTGCTAGAACGATAGCTAAAGTAAATTCGTATCTTCTTTAGTAACACTGAATTAAAATATCCATAAAGAAATTACCTTTACTTTAGATGTGACATTTATCAACTGTTAAAAATAATCATTATTATAAAGAGAGTTATTATTGTGGTCTATACTCCGAAGCAATAGGTGGCGTTAACGAACTAGGTGTCTCGACACAAATATACAAAACTCAAGAAGAAGAGCTGAAGCTTGAAGAGGCGTGCTCTATGTAACACAACTGAACTCTGTAATCTAAATAATTTCTTCAAGTTTAATTAACTTTAATAATGCGATCTACGTTATTGAAAAGAAGACATTAATAGTGTGTTTTGAAGGGTACGTTTCCTCATAATTTCTTCCATTCTATTCATTTAAAGGTCAATTTAGTGGGCTCAACGTTAGCAAGCCTCTTGGTTGCTAGCGTCGCAACCACATCAGTTATTGCGTTCCTCTTGGCTCGGTAGTTGACAGCTTGGTAAGTTTAGGCTAGGCGTTGAATGAAACGAATACAAGTACAGTTTCCCATTCACTTACACGGGTGGTGTGGTGCCCGGACGGGGGTGCAATTTGTTAAGACATTGTCCATAGAAGTAACACCATGTAGCTTTAACAGGTGACTCAACTGGTCCATTTCTAAGTGCCGCATGTGTTAGCAAGCTAACGTCAGCTTATTATAGACGTATTTTATTTCTGCGGGGTGATGCTAGTAACCAAGCACTTTGTTATGTTTATGATATTGGTCAAGACAAAAAACAAGGTTTATGTGGGAGCATGTTTGCGTTCTGTCCAATTGGATATGTCACGTGAAACTATTGTAGGTGACACTCCAGATATGCAGTTGCATCATTATAGTGTACTGATGCCATTTATTCATGTAGGGGTTATGGGAATCAAGAAACGAGTGCTCCCGATGTAATTTTCTAGCCTGTTGTCAAAAGCAGTTACTAAAAAGATTAACTTTTAATTCTGTTTCTAGAATATTTGTAATGGCTACTACTGAAAACATGGAATCCAGTTCCCCAGAGTACAAAGGGGACCATGGTGCAGCTGACTCGGATTCCAAGTATCCACATAAAGTCCTTTATTGTGGAGGTAATAATGCATCATATATTGAACAGCATAATTGATACATTGATAAGCACTGTGAATGAATGCCTGTGATTTGTTCTGTAAATTCGTTCCATTAGTGTTGTAACCCCTTCTTTCTTTGTTTTAGTGTGCTCTTTGCCAACAGAGGTAAATATCAAAATATTAATGATGTAGTTTCTCGTCAGACCATTGCTATTGGCTGTAACTTTATAGTATATTTCTACCATATAGAATAGTATTGTGGAATTTAAGTGATGTGATTGTACCCTTATGTTTGCAGTACTGTGAGTACATGCCAGAGCCAGCCAAATGCAGGCACTGGCTGGAGAAGAACTTTCCAGATATCTTTGCTAGGTTGACCGTAGGTGAGTAGCGGCCATATATGATGTAATATTTGATGGGCACATAATATGCAAAAATACTACATTTTGTTTCCCTGTCAGCCCTGCCAGGTAGGCTGCCTGTTTTTCAAATAACTAATTTAAACAATCCGGTCTAGAGCATTCCACAAAACACCTATCCTGATTTGGATGGCTATTCCTATATATGAATAATATATGTGCTAGTTAGCTCCTGCATCCAAAAGTAAGTTTGGAGTCATAAAATAACAGGCGGTATTCATTTATTAATGTTTTGGACATAGACAATCAGACAGGGAAATCTTTCGGGAGCTTTTTGCTAGAGGCGATGTCTTCTACAAATGGATCTCCTCCTATGACTAGATTATCTCATTTATAAATAGATACTGGTGTGTAAATATAATGACAAGGTCCACCTGGCCTCTACTCCATGGCCTGAATTTCATTGTCTGATTTACATCAAATTGTGCAACCAAATAAATGTAGAAATAATAAATTGACTCACAATATTAGAAGGTATTATTCCATTCAACACATTTCCGAGGGAGATTTGTATGTATGTTGTCTATATTGGTAGGTATCAGCAGCCCCTACTGGCAGAGGAGGGAATGGTTGAAGTTTTGCTCCTCCATATTATAATGTGTTAGAATAAAGTGAACTGTGACATGGAAATTCAGTGCTGCGCACTCATTTTATAAGGGGCATACAATACCCTTTTTTTTTCAAACAAATGTGCCATTGAAACGTCAGGTGTGATGAAACGCGTTTTCACTGATTTGAGTTTATAAACCATTAATGGCAAGCCAATCATATCAAGCTTAATCCCAAATACCAAGGGTCCATTAGGTTGCAGCCTATTTCACAAAGGCACAAGGAATATTGCATGCGGTTGTTGCAAGGTCGGATTCTGTCACCAATTGAGTATTGTGTATTTACTATCAGTTCTTTTTTCCTGTCTCGCAGGCCCCCAAGGGAACATACCGAAGCTGGAGGTAGTGACCGGAGAGGAACCACCAGCAGTTGAAGAGGAGGAGAAGAAGAAACAGAAGAGAGGTTCATATGATATTTCAATAGTCTTTTCAACTACTAGGGACAGGGTAGTGTAGTGGCTAGGGCAGAGGTGGGCAAACTTTTTGACTCCCGGGCCACACTGAGTTCTAAAATTTGACAGGGGGGCCAGGCGAGGAGCAGATGGATTGAGTGTTTGTGTGTACTAATGTAAATTACATGTAAAAACTATTATATAAAAGGTTTTGACCTTTTTAACAGGCAGCAAAGCATGAATATGCAAGGCTTATTGTACAAATTATTTTACAAATGCATTTATTTCATAACAGTAGAGAAACCCACATTCAATTTCAGTGGGAACAGTGGGTTGGTCTCCCATTTTTACGAGTGCATCAACGTCTGGAGTTGGTTTTGTTGTGGCAATTCTCAGGATGGATCTGAGGTGCTGGTCAGTTAACTTGGATCTGTGACGGGTTTGTTTGATGTTCATGATACTGAACGTCTGCTCACACAAGTAGGTCGAGCCAAACAACGCCAGCATCTTCTGTGCCGTCCTCCGGAGGTTTGGAAACGTGGCTTCGTTGAGTGAAGCATAAAATTCATTCAGTTTAAGAGAGTTAAACTTCTCCTTTAAGATAGAGTCTGACTGAAGATTGATCAGTTCCAGTTGCAGGTCATGTGGTGCTGTTTCAGGGTCGTGTGACAGGGGACAGGACACCAGCTGAAGTGACTTGTAAAATTTTTCTAAATCAGACAACCGACGGCCGAATTGTCTGTGCAGGTCGTCTAGTGATTTGTTGTACTTATTCGCGTTTCGGGTGGCCTCTTTCTGCGTGGCTAGTGTGGGGAAATGAGCGAAAGATTCGTTTGAAATTTGTCTGGAGAATAAAGTCAGCTTAGATTTGAAGGCTCTCACATTTGTGTACATGTCGTACACAAGCTGATCTTTCCCCTGTAGCTTCACGTTCAGCTCATTCATGTGGGAAAATATGTCCACAGCAAAGTCGCAAAGCCAGTTCTTGTCACTCAACTCTTTGAGTGACAAGTGGAGTGACTTTCCCCACTAACTCCAAAAATACGCTAATCTCCTCTTTGAGCTCCCACACTCTTTGCAACACTTTGCCCAGACTTAACCAGCGGACACGAGAGTGGTAAAGTAAGTCCTGGTGATCCGCATCGTGTTGGGAGTCCCCTTGCTCGTATAAAGTTCACAAGTTTTACTACTGGATTCACCACATGATTAAGCTGCAATACAGACTTACATAGAGATTCCTGATGAATGATGCAGTAAAGGAAAATAACATCCTGGTCAGGGATTTCCTCTTTCACTTTATCCTGGATTTTTTTTCAGCAGCCCAACATGTTTTCCAGTTAAATTTGGCGATCCATCTGTGGTGACATTGGCAAGTTTACTCCAAGGTAGCTTCATTCTCTCAATGACAACAGACACCCTGTCATATAAGTCCTCTCCCCGCGTCTTTCCTTTCAGGGACTCCATGGTATTAACATTCTTTTTTAGTCTGTAACAGAGAAAAACTAAAAGTGCATACATTTAACAGAAATTTAAAAAAGAAAATCAATCCTTTTTTGACCATTTGATACTGAAAAATAC
>JACYXH010000753.1:362549-492549 GCA_026745465.1 Lota lota
AATTCACTGTCAATTGCTTTGGATAAAAGGATATGCTAAAGCCCTAGAAAAATGGCAAAAATATCTATATCAAATATATGAGTTAATTTATAGGTACTAACAAGATGAAGATGTAGACAATGTTACTTGGTTTCACAAATATGTTTTCACTTATTGTGTTGAAATAAAGGGTTTGAGAACATTTATTTATTTTCTTTCCCAGGTGGAAGAGGCCAGATAAAACAGAAAAAGAAAACGGTACCACAGAAAGTCACAATAGCAAAGATCCCGCGGGCAAAGAAGAAATACGTCACAAGAGTGTGTGGCCTGCAAACGTTTGGTAAGAAGAATACATCTGAAAAGTCCAATCAAATACAGATGGCTAGCATTGGTTTCAATTAAATTCATGCAATTGGTTCTCAATGTAATTCTCTGGGTTTTTATGGCGCTGCCGAACCTTTCAGACATCGAGCTTAAGGATGCCCAGCGGTTCTTTGCCCAGAAGTTCTCCTGTGGCGCCTCGGTGACGCCGGAGGATGAGATCATTATTCAGGGAGACTTTACAGATGACATCATTGATGTCATTCAGGACAAGTGGCCAGAGGTGAGGGGTGCACTTGCCTTTATACATAACGAAATTTTTACTTTTTTGTTCATTTTGGAACCTAATTTAATCAGCAATTGTATAGGGAAATTTAACTTAACAAATAAAGTGTAAGCCTTATCAACATTTAAAAGTGGTGCCAAGACAAATGCAAGAAAATGAGTTTGCTATGGTCGGATGGCAGAAATTCTTTGAAAGGGGGTTTCTTTTGGCCAGATTTCTTAAGTGCTTGTTGGTTCATGAC
This sequence comes from Lota lota, assembly GCA_026745465.1. NCBI lineage: Eukaryota > Metazoa > Chordata > Actinopteri > Gadiformes > Lotidae > Lota > Lota lota. The sequence goes on from JACYXH010000753.1 coordinate 363,377, forward strand.
TTATAGAAAGACGGCGGCTAACATAACACAAACAATTTGTCAAACTCTTCTCTTTTTAGGTGGACGATGACAGCATTGACGATTTGGGAGAAGTCAAGAAGTGAAGACCTAATATGCACTTTTACTGATTATGGATGTGACATGTAACAGCAAAACCTTGGCCAAATGTACACGTTAACATTAAAAAAAACAAGAATCATTTTATATCTATTTTATTTACTGTATATAAATACTGCAGACAGGGCCACTGACTTGGCATTTTTAGTTATTGATCGCTGCTTTCTCATTTGCCAAAAGCTGTGGTATGATGTGAATCCCTCCCATTTCTCTCATCACAAATCTAGGGTAATAAATTTCAGTCTCATTCACCTGGTCACTACTTATTATTTGTACACGTTTTCTAAATCAATCCGTCAACACCTTTTTCGAGAAGGTTTAAACGGTTAAGCTTTGATTTAGATCCTGGTTATCTGTTATACTCGTGACCAAGTTGCTAACTAACCACAAGCTGGTTGTTTTTCAGGGACTTTGCTTCTGGTTGAGTCCCCTGGAGTGTGCGTCTTCCGAATCATAATAGTTTTATAATGATGTGGACATCCCTAGACGAATACAGTGTACACTTTTATCCATATTCCCTTGTGCAAAGAGCACCTCCCTAGAGATAACCTTTTAGTACATAAATACTGCTTGCATTTGTGTGCCAACCCTATACTTTTACATGTTATCAGGTTAGTGTGCATGAACACACACACACACACACACACAGCTGACCTCTTGCTAAAGCAATCAATCTACCCAGCTCTGTTGACACTGTTAAGAGCAGCAGACGGTCGAAATTGACCTGCCAGGCTGCAGCGATGTCTCAAATGTTTAACCTCACCCCAGCGGAAATCTGCTGTGCCTTCGAGTCCCCCATCCTGGATAAGGTCTTGCCTCCCATCCTCGTGCTGGAGTTCATCTTTGGGCTGCTGGGGAACATTGTGGCGCTGTGGATGTTCGTCTTTCACATGGACAACTGGAAGCCCAACTCAGTGTACCTTACCCACCTGGCCGTGGCCGACAGCATTGTGCTGTTCTGCCTGCCCTTCCGGGCCGACTACTACCGTAGGGGTAAGGACTGGCTGTATGGCGACATCCCCTGTCGGATCCTACTGTTCCTGCTGGCGGCCAACCGCGCAGCAGGAATTTTTTTTCTCACGGCGGTGGCCGTTGACAGGTACTTAAAGATTGTCCATCCTCTACACCCCATCAACCGCATGGGGCTGGGCTACGCACTATGGGTGTCCCTGGCCCTGTGGGGGCTGATAGTCCTCGCCACGGGCTACCTGCTCTCCGACCGTCACTTCTTCTACCGCAACAACCGCACGCAGTGCGAGAGCTTCAACATCTGCATGGGAAACAGCCCTCTTTCCACCTGGCACAACACCTTCTACGTGATCCAGTTCTTCCTGCCCACAGCCATCGTTGCGTTCTGCACGATCAGCATCATGTGGCAGCTAAGGAACAAGACCATTGACAGCAGTGGGAAGATCAAGCGGGCTGTGCAGTTTGTGCTGGCTGTGGCGTTGATCTTCGTCACTTGCTTCTTCCCCAGCACGATATCCCGCGTTGCCGTGTGGATCCTCAAAAACTGGTACAGCGAGTGTAGTTACTTCAGAGAGGCTAACCTGGCATTCTACACATCTGTGTGCTTAACCTATTTCAACAGCGTTCTTAACCCTCTGGTGTACTACTTCTCCAGCCCCTCGTTCAGCGGTGCCTTTCAGAAACTTCTCAACAAACTGCTGGGGAGGAAGGAAGAGCAGATTGCGACGGTGGCTGCTAGAAGGATGTAGATGCCACTTGGTGATTTATTTTATTTTTTATATGAACCCCTATTGTAACAAATGTTAGTGTAATAGCCATTTTATCAAGACAAATATTTGTAGTAAGTTTATGGAAATAAGGTAATTGATCAGTGAAGTGGGCAAGCTGAACAATGTAAATTGCTTTGACATAAGTCATTTAAAGTGTATATTAGGCCTATAAATAAAGGCATAAAGAATTAAGAGCTATGTCATTTAGGCACATTTTCTAATGGAATTTGTCACCAGAAGGGGGAAATCATAAATAACAATATAAATGTAGGCTTTGAAAATGTTCTAGGAAAAAAGCGGAGAAGTTTGGCCCAATGAAAAAGGCTGTGGACCTTATTTTCTATCAATAAAAATTTAATAAAAAAATGAAACATTAGGCCATGTCACTGTCATTCTATGGTAAGGCTATGTTTCAAGTATAAATAAAAGATAACGTTTGATTGAGCAATCGTTTGCCATGCGTTCCCAAGAGTTTGTTGATAATTGTTAGGATTGCATTGTTAAAGGAAATTAACATCACTATCGAAGTGTAGGCCTATAGCCTACAAGAAGTTATACAAAGTTCCAATCTGTTCTACTGCGAACTAATTGCACCCTCGGGGACAATGTGTGGTGCTACCTTTGAAAACAGCCCTTTTCTTGCAAAGTATAAAACAAAAAACAACGGGTAAAAACAAATTAAAAATGAATTAAAGATCAATACAAAATAATGAAAGAGGGTGATCATTTTTAAATACGTCCGAGAAACTTTTGACAGTTTTCTTTTTATCTTGGATGACTAATGAGGGAAAATAACAAAGCGATGTCGCGAAGCTGACGTCAGAGCCCGTCTGGGCTCTGCAAAACCTGGACCCAGGAGAACTTCTGGGGGGTGGGGGAGACGACACAGAGCCCGGGCCGGGAAACCAACAATGATCGAAGAAAAGCTTTCAATAATCTACTGTTGCCAAATAGCTAGTCTTTAGATTAATATCCAAAGTCCGATGTGTTAGAGCAGGGCTCTGGACACCGAAACCACCCGTCAGTGGGCGGAAATCTGCACGTGTGTAGCTACACAGCCGCAGGGCTGCCTCTAAATAGAAACCCAAACAACATGAGAACTGAGGCGTAGAAGAACCGAGCTAAGGTAATTAACCTTAGGTCGGTTACTTGATGATACAATATGGCTAAGCAAATTCAATTAAATCGACGCGATGCAATTTCTCTCAGCAGATTTACGTGCCACTTGGAGCCCAACATGGCAGAGAGTCGGCAGGTTAGTAGCCAATGCGAGCTCCATAAAACAATGCATGTAACATGCGACGGGAATACAGTTGAGCTAAGTAAATGTATCTGGGAATCCAGGACTAGTCCTATAGTGTTACAGTGCTGTGATTACTTTAATGTGGATACGAGTTATTTCAACATAAGTTTGGGTTAAAGTCAGTATGCCCTTTCTTTGTGTAGTTTAATTCATGAAAAGTTCACCTTGTGACAAACCACTCCATGGTTGTCACTATCTGTTGTCCCAATGGTGTTCAGTTGGTTTTCCCGACTAATATGGTTCAAAACTATTTTTACCCAAAAATACGTATGGATAACAAAGAGGTCGTATAACTGGTGGGATAGCCATCCAATTTGAAGAAAACCTCTAGTAGTTTTTCATTAATTATGAAGTTAAAGCAGTTATTGGTAGTGGACTCAGAATTTTGGATTATTAAAATGTTTACATGTTGCCACAAGTTGTGCTGCATAAAGATCATCAATTTCTGCCATTTCTGTAGGTTCATGACTCTGTGAGGCATTTGGACAATGCACTTGAGGTGTACCTCTGCAAGAAGTCCCCTAATTATCATTGCCCTCTTTGCCCCACTGAAAGAGTACAATTCAAAGCTGCACACGAGGCAGTGGGACATCTCCAGAATCATTTAACATGGACAGTTGTTCATGGGTGTAAGTAATTATTGTCATGTGCCAACATGTTTTTTGTTTTTAGTTATCTTGTACCTCTCCTTCATTAGTACCTCTCTGCTGTTTTTCAAAATTTGGTTGTTTTAAAAGCTCTGCAAATCTGTTTAAAGGCGTAATCTAAGACTTGGTTATGTGCTTGTGTATGTTGTTTCTTGTTGACTTATGAAAATTTAAAATTTTGCAAAATATGTTAAGTAGCTCTGATATTATTTGTGTAGTTCTGGAAACCAATACGTTGTATGTGATATTCCTCCTTTACTCATTTCAGGTTTCAAAGTGTATAAATGTCATTTAAGCTGCCATGACAAACCCCATTATCACTGTCACAGTTGCCACAAATTCATTGTTAGAAGGTGTGACTACACCAGTCATATCTTAATATGACTGGTGTAGGCACCCTAGCCCAGCTGCCAAGCACCCCTGCTCACCTGGAAAATGCCCTGCCTCAGCTGTTGTACCCCCCAACCCTTCTGTGGGACCCCCTGACCCGCACCCAAGACCTGCTCGGTCTAGCTTGGTAGCTGCCAGGGGGAAGTTTAAGGTGGAGCACAGCCCTAAATGTGACGTAAGGCTGTATGCTGAAAACCAGTACAATATGGTCAAACTGTTTTAACTTAACAATTTATGCAAAACAGACATTCTTTTCAAAGTACTTCTCGGGCACGGTTATCTAATGTTCAACCAGTATAAGCCCAAATTAAATGTATATTTTTTACTCATTGTATGTTATTTGTATGTGTACACAATTTGCCTTCATTACATATTTAAGTGTGTATGGGACAGATACTATGAAATGCTGTAGACTTAGAAAATGAATGATTCCAGCATACTTTGGCAACATGACCAGAGATTTATTTTAGAAGTTCAACCTGCACTATTCAACTATTCTAAGAATAAAATGTGCTCATCCATGAGTCAATCCATCCAGATAGATTTTCTCTATAAATCAGACTTTTAGACTATACTGTAGGTTATTAAAATATTTACATGTTGCCACAAGCTGTGCTACATAAAGATCATTCTATTTCTGCCATTTCTGTAGGTTCATGACTCTGTGATGCATTTAGACAATGCACTTGAGGTGTACCTCTGTAAGAAGTGCCCTAATTATCATTGCCCTCTTTGCCCCACTGAAAGAGTACAATTCAAAGCTGAGGCAGTGGGACACCTCCAGAATCATTTAACATGGACAGTTGTTCATGGGTGTACGTTTTTATTCTTGTAAATCTCATTGGTACCTCTGCAAAAGATGTAGCTTAAGACTGTTAAAAGTAGCTATTATAGTGTAATTTGTTTAGTTGTGTAAACTAACATGCTGTAATTGATATTACTCCTTTACTCATTTCAGGTTTCAAAGTGTATAAATGTCACCATAGCTGCCATGATAAACCCCATTATCACTGTCACAGTTGCCACAAATGTATTGTTAGAAGGTGTGACTACACCAGTCACACTAAGAGGCATCACCGTCCAGCAGCCAAGAGCCCCATCTCACCTGAAGAGCGTACTGTCTCAGGTGTTGTGCCCCCCAGCACTTCTGTTGGACCCCCTACCTCTTCTGATGGACCCTATGGTTCTCCCATTCGACCCCCTGCCCCTTCTGTTGGGCCCCCCGACCCTTCGGTTTTGCCCCCCGGTCCTTCTGTTGGACCCCCCGACCAGCGCCCCACACCTGCTGTATCTCACCTGGTAGCTGCCAGGGTGAAGTTGAAGGTGGTGCACTGGCCTAAATGTGACTTACGGCTCTACGCCAAAAACCTGAAGACACATCTTGTAAGGAGACATACTGCTACCAGTGTATATGTTACTTCTTCAAACCAGCTTGCCAGCCAGTGTGATGACGGCATTAATGGAGTTGATACCACAGCATTATTAAATACTTGATTCTGATACGTCAACGTTCCAAGGGTGTGCATTATTTGTGCACACATTATAAGGGTTACACCTCTTCCTTTAAGCAGATCCAAATCAATTCACTACAAATTCAACATCTGAAACAACTGTTGAATAGAACTATGGACCAGATGTTGCTAGACAACACCAAATTATTTTGCCAAAAGCACGGCGGTCGAATATTTAAATTTCAGGCAAAATAAAATGCACACTTAACATACCAGTGTGTATAAACTAACAGTGAAATATTTGTGCAGAAAAATCTACATTTCTGTGCTGCACTGGTGTGAATTTACTTTAATCAGCTGAAATACAAATATTCTGTGGCGCTAAACGGTTATAGTTAAGCTATACACGCCAGTGTATTAAAAGCATTCCCGTGCCACACTGGTGTGAATTGACTTTTCGTCTGTAAAACACAATACTATGGATAAAAGTATCTTATCTCTAATCACAGTGGGTAACTACTATAAATCATACAATATTGTCCAATAACGGGGCAGCCCGGACTGGTTTATTCCTTATGTATGCAGTGGCAAAAACAAAAGGACTACCTTTCATAACATATCTTTCAAAGAAATTTAGGGGAAAAGTGACTGCCAGCAAGATGACTGGGCTTTGTTCTACAAAATTGCTGCAAGGAGCAGTCATCAAGCTTACAGGTGTTCACATTTAGGTTCACATTTAGGTTTTCTTGATTACTGTCCAGCTCCATCCAACCATTGTTGTCTTCAAGAACACACACTTTCTGAAATGCAGAAGGAAACGAGGTTTGGGGAGAAAAAATGGATGTCATGCAGACTGAAGGCGGCAGCAAACAATTCCCAAGTTGCTGTAGGCATTCGTATAGGACCATCAAAGAAACACGTGTCTGTTTTAAACATAGGTCTCACACTACAGCCGGTTTGGGAGGGTTGGGAGGGTCACGGTAGCACATGATGCTAATGGTATTGTCCCTATGTGACCACTTGGATGTCCAGTGCACACGCGTGTATCTAAATCAACTTTCAAATCCCCTGAACTATTGGATTATGTGTTTGTTCATGAGGAGAATGCACAGAGCATTGACAAAATTTGACTATTTGCCCTGCTCCACTAAAGCATCTAGTACAATCAGATATATGTTGTGGTCATTGTGACTCCAAAACGCCAGTGATGCCGTCATGATCTCTTGGAAAGCAAGGTTAGTAATCTTGAACTTGGTTTTTGAAGGCAAGTATAGCTCAAAATGTATGTCATTAGCTTCAAATGGTTAACTACATATTGCATTAATACATTATCTGTGCTATTCTTTTTTTTTCTTTTTTTGTATCCAGGAATGTCTACATACTATAAGACATGTCCATGCTGTGGAATTGTACCTGTACCAAGTTTGGGAGCAGGGTATTCACAACTTCCGACAACCAGACCTTGATGAGTCTCCATTTTTGTCTGTAACTGAGGACTTCTCTCTACAGATGAAGTACGTAATAATGGCGAACTGTATGCTGTATGTTGTCTTATAGGTTTGATGTAATATTTATATTTATCTATAGACCCATAATGCCGCTGGCAAGGTGTTTGAGGCGTAAGCTGGCATGATATGAAGCCCCCTCCATACAATCGGCTGCTTCGTGCTTACAACAATTTATGCATGAATATGTTAAAGGGGCAAGGGTGGATATGGAGTGATTCATTGAGTGTGATTAATATATATTCATGTATAATTGTCATATTCACTTTGTTACACGACTATCAATTAATAGCAAAGATTAATTTGATCCTGCCCAGAAATATTACACGTGTAAATAACACAACACGATTAATAAAGTTATACTGCGAAGTGCGAACTTTTTGCGCCCTCGGGGACAATGTGATCTACTACATTGAAACAACCCTTTTCAAGTATAAAACAAAATACAGCAGACAACACAAAATTAAAACCTATGAAAAATAAAACAAGATCATAAAAGATTAATATTTAAATTATCCGAGTAACCTTTGACAGCTTTTTTTTTACTTTTAGGATGATTCATAAGGGATCTTCGGAAAACGACAAAGCGATGTTGTGAAGCTGACGTCAGAGTGTGTCTGGGCAGGGATCAGCCAGGAACGGAGGCTCGAGCAAAATAACACGTTCCTGCAATAGCGGAGACTGCAGTTTCAGTACCACACTCGTAGGACCGCATTTCTAGGACCTTTTAAATGTTGTGTTAGGTTAGAGATTGTTAAGTGATATATGATATAAATGGTTAAGTTGAGGTATTAGGATAGAGATGTTGAAGTTGAGATGTTCGGTAATACATTGTTGAGTTTAGGTATTAGGTTAGAGACGGTTAAGTTGAGGTATTACATTAGAGCTGGTTAAGTTTTGGTATACGGTTAGAGATGGTTCCTTTAGGTATTAGGTTAAATATGGTTAAGTTGAGGGTTTTGGTTAGGGTAAGTTAAGGCATTTTTTTATTTGTTTAAGTTTAGTTATTAGGTTAGCTACGTGTTGTGTTTCACCGTGTTTTCATGAATTATTCTTGAGCTACCAAAAAAAGGTCCTATACATGCGGTCCTAGGACTGCGGTCCTACTCTATTGTAGGAACACACTACTCAGACAGAGCCTCGTATGGGAGCGGATCAGGCTTCTTAAATCTAACGGTGCTGTTGGTGGAGACTCTGCACGAACCGCTACGTCGCTTTAACTAAGAAAACATTTCCTTTATAGACCAAGCCTCAAGTAAGCTTTTCGTTAAGTTGTCATCTGCAAATGTTTGTTTGTTTCATGTTATACTCTGAGTAACTAGCTTTCTAATGATCTAACGTTAACCTGTTATGCTATATCGCTAATGAGTAAGCTAGCTAGCGTCACATTCCAGCATGGATCGTTAACAACTGACAGTAACTAACTGAACATGAATGCGTATATGACTGGGAAAAGTGTCGGCATTGGACCTATACAATACATATATAGTCGACACGACACGTCATATGCAGCATCGCACATATTTGTATACGAATAAATGGTGTCAAATACTGTTACTTCCTAATATGTCGACTGATTTCCCATCAGACAGTGTCACGACGTGTGAAGACACATGTTCAAGACATGAGCATGTAAAACGAGCACTGTGATATTGTCTTCATAAGGCGGATACTGCACCTGGTGTGGGCGTCATGTCTTTCCTTCATACTACCTAGGCTGGTAAACATGTTGGAAACACCCGATCCATGAGCGTCCTCCTGGGTCCACAGAATATATGTAGTACTATTAAATAGGAATTGGAAATTGTAGTCCATGCTTCGTTGTGTTAAAGTTTGAAGTCGGACGTGGGCGACAATTATATAATTATAAACAAGGCAGCAGCCACTTGGCAAGCGTTGAACTATTTAGTTTAGTTGTCTTGACAGTTGAAATGTTGTATGTTTTATTTTTACTGACTTTTCCAGATCTTAAACCCAATATACACAATTTATTATATTTTATTAGGAATATTTACAGGCTAGATTTGAGTTTCAGTTCTACTGGCTAATTAGGCCTAAGCATGTACACCTGCTACATTCTAAGCCTGTTTTATTTTAGATAATTAAATGATTTGCAATTAATATTATTACTATATTAATTGGTATCCATAGGTGTAATCTAAGTATTTAGATACAGTGCCAATATAATTTTGTGTAGGTTAGGATAGCACAGTGGTAAACTCCCCGCCAAAACACACCTGGTTCAATCCCCAATTTCTGCAGTCTACCTGTAGCTGTTGTGGCAACCCGGCTCCAGCGCAGCGGCGCAGGGGAGCGGTGGTAGAAGGGGTTTACCACCGCTCTCCCTGAGATCGCACAACTGAACCCATTAGCGCTGAGTGGGGCACTCAGCGCGATAAGAAATACCTGGGAGAGAAGAGCAGGAGGAGAAGCAGACGCAGTACTCGGGGAAGGGTTCATGAGTATGTTAGTCAACGTGAAAAACGCCGGAGTGAATATCGTCGGTTTGAGAAGGGAGAACGCCGCCTAAGCCCGACGGATACGGAGCCAAGTCGAGAGGGACGACTCACTGACTGAGTTTCTTTCGTTTTCCCCCCCCCTTCTTCCCCGGAGTGGACCAGCGTGGCCGCGACCACTACCCGGGGGTTTCTCTCCGTACCGACGGAGCCTCGACACCTTTTGTTTTCGCTTGGGCACGGCCCAACGTTTTTCTTTGACTTTGATTAAAAGAGCCGATACGGCTAAAATAGAATGATAGTTTTGTATTCACTGGGGGAAGGCGGAGCCGAGTTGCCACATATGGTGGAGAATGCGGGCATCTCGTCCCCGCTACGGAGCACCCCAGTGAATACAACTGAACCGCGATGCAGAACCCAGACGGAGCGGCGGACACGACCGCCAGCCAGTGCCAGCAGCGGGACCAAGCCCTGGCCGCTGTAACCCAGAGAGACACCGCCGAAAGCCTAGCCCTCCTCCGGGAGGCGGTCGTACACCTCGCACAGTAGTCGGCACGCAACTCCCTGATCTCCGCTCCCACAAGCCGCCTCACCAAACTGGGACCCGATGATGATGTGGAGACTTACCATGCAGAGGTGTTTGAATGGACCGCCGGATGAGAGAGCTGGCCGGAGGAGCAGTGGGCTCACATCCTGTCTCCCTTCTTCACCGGACCCGCCCAGCAGGCGAGCCAGGACTTAACCCCGGATCGTGCTAGTCAGTACCCCGCGCTAAAGCAGGCGATCTTAGTCTACTATGGACATAGCCTCGCCGCACAAGCTCAGCGCTTCCATGACTGGCGGTTTGATCCCAGGGGCACAGTGAGGACCCAGATCTCTCAACATGCCCGACTCATCAAGAGGTGGCTCATGGCGGACGAAGGACCCAGCATTCTTGATCAGGTCCTAATCGACAACACCATCCGTGAGCTCCCACCGGACTCCTGGAGAACCACCCCGACACCGTGGATGAGTTCCTCCGCCAGCTGGAGAACTGGCAGGTTGCCCAACAGCTGAGCTTTAGCGCCCGGCACCAGACCCGACCCGCTGAGACTCGGAGGGACAGGAGTAGACCGGACCCACCATGACGCCTTCCTCCACCATGGCCGCCGGCCCCGTCTCAGGCACCCCGGGACGAGTGGCGCTGCTTTAGCTGCGGCCAGACAGGGCATCTCGCCGCCCGACAATGTCCAGGGAACAGGGACGTCTCCATGCCCCCGGCCTTCACCGATGTGGGCCTTACGAGGCCGTGTCTCCTCACCACCTGTTGGGCGCATCGGGAGGTCGACGCCCCGAATCTCCCCGCACGAGTAGGAGATCACGACACAGGGAGTGTGGCGACCCTCCTACGACCCGACCTGGCCTACGGTAGACCGGGCGAGCCTATCGAGGTCGCCTGTGTCCACGGCGACATTCGCATGTACGACTCATGCCACATGGTGGTACGGAACCCCCGGGGGGTGTTAACGGTACGGGCCGGGGCCGTGCCCAACCTTCCCGTATCCCTACTCGTTGGGAGGGACTGCCCCATATTCCACCGGCTCTGGAACCCCGAGCCACCCCGACCCCACCCGAGGCGACACAGCCGCTCCATCCGACCTGCCTACGGGGCCCAATCTTCCCCTCGGATACCTCCGGAGAGGACGACAGGGACCGGTGGGATAGACCCACAACCGCCAGGAACACCCACCCACCCGACTGGAGGGCCCCACCACACAGATCCTCCCTCACACACCCCAGACATGGAGACCGCCACGGAACAGCCCAGCCCGCCCGGGGGGATGGAGAGCTCACCACTCACAGAGTTCTCTGACTTTCCCCCGACCGGGGGCGGGTCGGACCGGCCCGGGCAGTTTGCCACCGGCCAACTTTAGGACGACGCCGCGGAAGGCTCTGCCGGATTGCATAACCTGGTCAGAGGCAGCCGAGGTAGCATTCAGTCTCCTCCGGCGAGCCCTCTGCTCAGAGCCTCTTCTAAAAAAAACAGACTTAACTCTGCCCTTGATAGTCCATACAGATGCGTCAGAGGTGGGCCTTGGAGCGGTGCTATCGCAGGTCCGGGCCGGAGAGGAGCACCCCATAACCTATGTGAGTCGGAAGCTCCTCACCAACGAGCAAAACTATTCCACCATCGAGAAAGAGGCCCTGGCCATTAAGTGGGCCCTGGACAAGCTCCGCTACTTCCTCATGGGGCGGGAGTTCACTCTCGTTACCGACCACGCGCCACTCAAGTGGATGGCCACCACCAAAGACACGAACACGAGGGTGACGAGGTGGTAACTGGCCCTTCAGGACTACAGGTTCCAGGTGGACCACCGACCTGGGCGAGAACACGCTGACCCGCCGTGACACCTGTCTCTGGTCGGTCAGTGGCAGTCCGAGGCTTCATCCAGGGGTGGAGGAGTGTGGCAACCCGGCTCCAGCGCAGCGGCTCAGGGGAGCGGTGGTAGAAGGGGTTTACCACCGCTCTCCTCGAGATCGCACACCTGAACCCATTAGCGCTGAGTGGGGCACTCAACGCGATAAGAAACACCTGCGAGAGAAGAGCAGGAGGAGAAGCAGACGCAGTACTCGGGGAAGGGTTTGTGAGTATGTGAGTCAACGTGAAAGATGCCGGAGTGAATATAGTCGGTTCGAGAAAGGAGAACGCCGCCTAAGCCCGACGGATACGGAGCCGAGTCGAGAGGGACGACTCGCTGACTGAGGACGTTTCTTTCGTTTTCCCACCCCCCCCCCTTTTTTGCCGGAGCGGACCAGCGTGGCTGCGACCACTACCCAGAGGTTTCTCTGTATCAATGGAGCCTCGACACCTTTTGTTTTCGCTTGGGCACGGCCCAACGTTTTTCTTTGACTTTGAAAAAAAGAGCCGATACGGCTAAAATAGAATGATAGTTTTGTATTTACTGGGGGAAGGCGGGCCACTCAGGGAGCCGAGTTGCCACACTGTCCTATATCATCATCATCATCATCATCATCATCAACCTTTATTTACCAGTCTGTTTACATTTCTTTTTAATCCCAGCCACCGTTCCCATAGGTCTTTCGCCTCTTGCCAGGCTGTTGCCAGGTCAAGACAGATAGATAAACAAGGGAGCAGCAGATACATATGAGGCAACAAACCACATAAACAGGCAAGTCATAGCACAGCAAAGACTACAGTAGTACAAAACCAGTGCAAGGGGCAATTAACAATACAGTACAGCCTCACAGATGACATATGCCAGTACACATGACAAGCAAGGTCACACATAGCGTTAAATAGCGAAGGAGGAGCTAGAGAGGTTGAGAACATGTCTAGGACTAGGGATGGACAGAGAAGCGGACAAAAGGAAGATACGGAGAGGAAGGCGACAGTGCAGAGTACATCATGTAAAGCATGTGCAGGAGTGTGCCAGAGTGCTCAGAATAGTAGCCCTGAAAAAGGGAAGAGAGATAAAACACTTAATTTCCATACCTGATCTTTAATGACATGTTGCCAAAATTCCACTGTATGTCTCATTTGCACCAAAGCGGCTGCTAAAATTCCAAATTGCCTATGTATCTTCGTCTTTTTTGTGATGGTAGTGAGTGGGCCTAGTGGGCCTTGGGCAGCCCAGTGGACCAAGAAGACCCCCACCTCCCCCCACTGCACACTGCCCTGGGGGCAGAGACCGAGACAGCCATGAGTACAGGCAAGCCCAGTGGACTGAAACCCCCCACCAAGATAGGACGCCCTGCTGGAGTGCCAGTGAGGACGTCCCCCTCTTCCGGTAGGAACCAGAAATCTCCGATTTAAATTGATAGTGTTCAATTAATGGGCTCGTCCTTTGAAATTGTCCTTGTTAAATAAGAAAATCACTACTGTATTGATAATTATTACAGTTGGTTTGCAAAGAAAATATTTCTACACCTTTTTTTAATTTATTGATTGTTGATTTAGTTTATAAATTGATTGAAATGCTTCTATTGACAAGTTGTGTCTACACTTAATATGTTTTTCTATGTTTGGATAATTTTTTATAAGGAATGAAACAAACCGTGTTAAATGAAAAAGTCTTGGAATGTAACATTATAGACTATTCCATTTCGAAGCGTCATTTCTTAAATATTATTAACAAAGAGGTCATTGTACTGCATCTGTAGAAAAGCTGTCCTTCCGCCTGTCCCAGTAGCGTTGCTCTAGATGATAAGATCAGCATCTTAATAAAATATACAACACGGTCCGTCGTTCCTGCAGGTGCTCCGAAGGCCTTCCCTCCTTCCCCTGCTCCAGATAAATCACTGGCCTCCGGCGGGGCGTCCTCCCCTGGCCACGATGGAGCCCCCGGACCGGACTTCCAGGTTGGGGAGAAGGTCTGGGTGAACGGCAACAAGCTCGGCTACGTGCAGTTCATCGGAGGCACCCAGTTCGCCCCGGGCCAGTGGGCCGGGATCGTGCTGGAAGAGACCATCGGGAAGAACGACGGATCGGTGGCCGGGGTTCGCTACTTCCAGTGTGAGGACGGCAGGGGGATCTTCACGCGGCCGTCCAAGCTGTCCCACACCCCACTGCCGCAGAAGGAGAAAGAGGAGGCGGCGGCAGTGGTGAATGGAGGAAAGGTTGATGCCACCCTGGCCCAAGGTGCCAGCCCAGCCCAGGGAGAATCCAAGGGGGAAGCAGAGGCTACACCCACCAGCATCGCTGCTGCTGTCACAACTGCTGCCCCCGCTGGTAATTTATTTAAAACATAAATACCAATACTTATTTTATGTAATTTTGTATTTGTTTATTTGTCCTTTTTTATGTTATTTAATAAAAAATTTAATGAAATTGCAAATTCTATGTATTTATTGTATACAGTAGGCCTATTTAATTTTAATGACATGGAAAAAACATAAGTGCTAAACCTATTGAATTATTCGAATGCATCTTCAATGAGTATAACATTGATCTTTACATTTTTCTTCAGTAAATGTCTACTTTATACATTTTTGTGACATTATCAGTTTAAGATCACGTTGTCATTCCAGCCCAGGCCTCGGGAATCAAGACGAGTGGGAGTTCAGATAAAGTGCTCCCGGCCAGCGAGTCGGTGACCAACCTCTCGGAGACGGACTCAGTCAAGAAGAACAAGAGGGAGCTGAGGCTCGGGGACCGAGTACTGGTGAGAGCAGAACTAACTTTCTGAATATGAACCTTGAATGTGTGAGTGAACCCCCTGTTTCAGCTTGAATTCCAATACTGAGAGACTACGTGTCATCTCCATGGTTATGACCAACGGCAACTCAATGATACTTTTTTTTAAGCTACTATCGTTGTATCGTTGTATATGAGCATTATAATTAGCGATGTTGTGTATTAGATGCACCACACACGGTGTGGTGCTATAAATGTCCAAGAAGCCTAACCCTCTCTCAGATACGCCCTCAACCAATCTGCCCAGACAGAGCTCCACGCATCATATAATACATGTTACCACATTTAAAACCCAAATAACGATTTTTTATTTATTTTCATAAGCACTTTGTTGATCAATGTTTTGTGTCTCTCTTTTGTGTGGATAACGCAGGTGGGGGGCACCAAGGCGGGCGTGGTCCAGTTTCTGGGTGAGACAGACTTCGCCAAGGGGGACTGGTGCGGTGTGGAGCTGGACGAACCGCTGGGGAAGAATGACGGAGCGGTGGCAGGAGCCAGGTACTCCACCAAAGAGATGATAGACCCTGTTCCACAGAGGGGTCGTCGTAGGACCAACACAGGTGTCGCTTATAACACTAATTATGGGTATGCAGAGTGTCCCACAATGTATTGACAGCATAACAAGTAAACAAACAAACATTTATGCCTTACAGCTGTAACGTTTTGAGAGAGAGAGAGAGAGAGAGAGAGAGAGAGAGAGAGAGAGAGAGAGAGAGAGAGAGAGAGAGAGAGAGAGAGAGAGAGAGAGAGAGAGAGAGAGAGAGAGAGAGAGAGAGAGAGAGAGAGAGAGAGAGAGAATTTTAGGGCTCTGTATTGCCCAAAAGACACCAGGCAAAAAATAAAGCCTATAGAATGAACAAGATCCAAAACGAACTATAACTGAAAGAAACTAAGGATCTACCTAAGGCTAAACAAAAATCCACTGGAGGACGTTCCTCCAGGACGATACAAGGAATACGTCGATAGCAGGTTTGCTCATGGGAAGAATCAGCGACTGGTGAGAAAAGGACAGGTTATTTATATGGTAAGGAAGTGCTGGCAATGATTGAATGATTGATGTGCATTCTCACGTGAGATACATGGGCATGTATCTTAGCGCCGGCATCGCGATCGCGCTTCCTGCCGCTGGGCACGAGCACTGTGGCCGTGGCTGTGGTCGTGGCGTCACCCGCGATTGTGACAACAGCTCGCCACTGTGGTTTTTGTGCAGCGATCAGCATTGAATGTGAAAGATGGAATCAAAGAATATGGTGTCAACCTCCGTCTGTAATATCCACACTCTTTGACACTCTCAATATCAAAGAAAATCATATATATTTACCTATATCATTCACTTTGAGGATCATTCACTTTGCTGATGTTTTGAAAATGCCGGGTCCTCCTCCCGAACACACACTTTTCATTGGCTGTTGAAAATACCCCTGCCGATTTGCGTCTTTGACCCACACACACCACCTGATCAAGGAAAGACTAGCCCTGATAAAATCAAAAGTGTGTGATTGAATCTGGCTCATGCCGACTGAGATCATTTAGAGAAAGATCGGCGTCCTTCACTCACACACAGTGTGGTCCTAGCTTTAATTTTTTTGATTTTCCCAGATACTTCCAGTGCATGCCAAGGTACGGCCTGTTTGCGCCTGTCCACAAGGTGACCCGCATCGGGTTCCCCTGCACCACACCCACCAAGGCCAAGAGTGGGCAGAGGAGGTCCATGCTCAAACACAGCCCCAGCACATCCTCCATCAGCTCCCTCAGCACCTCCTCCGTCGGTGGGAAGCCCAGCCGGGCCGGCCTGGTAAGAACCAACCAAAAGCACATCCATACCAGAACTACAGTCTTACCTGAACCACTGTGTCGCAAACCATTCTTAAAATTATTTCTTAAAGGAGCAGTAACACCGTTAAAACCACACAGAGAAAAACCTAGCATACTATTCGCTATTCAACAAATTAATTATATAACAAAATATATTATATATTATTTTATATACTATGTTATATATTTTATATTATATTAGTATATTATTACAATACAATATTGATTCTAAACTTAACATGAAGCCTTCCTACTCTCCTATCAATAGCTGTTACGTCAGAGCTACAGCAGAAGTGCTTGCATAGCATGGTTTTTAAGGTGCTACCCTGGCACCGTACCTGTCTGTAGCGGAAGCGAGTTTAAACTTCAAACCGCCATTTTAATAATTGTAGTAAATGTGTAATTGTGCAACAATCACCTGATGCTTCAATCGGCTCAGAAGCCCTGTCGAATCAGACACATGGTGCATGAAAGTCATTAATTAAAACATGTGGATTGTCATCGCATTTCTCCGTATAAGGGGACGCGGAGCCACGGTTTGTATAGCTGAGCCGTTACACTGAACTTTAAACCTGTAAGCTTTAACTTTTAACACTTAACTCTAATACATCCATTTTTTTGTAACCAACATTTTGATGGATCCCTCCAGTTGACGGAGACGTCGGCCCGCTACGCGCGTAAGATCTCCGGCACCACGGCCCTGCAGGAGGCGCTGAAGGAGAAGCAGCAGCACATCGAGCAGCTGCTGGCCGAGCGCGACATGGAGCGCTGTGAGGTCGCCAAGGCAACCAGCCACGCGGGGGAGGTGCAGCTGGAGCTGACCTCGCTGAGAAAGGGGCAGGACCAGGTGGGAGGCAGTGTGTGTACAACGAGAGCATTAGTGCGAGGCTAGGGGTTGTACGGTGTGGGAGAAGGGGGGCCGGGGGACCCACATGTTTCATTTAGTGGGTCTTCAGGTGTGAGGCGAACGGGGACGGCTCTAATGTAGATTTGTTCCAGTTTGACCTATTTTGTTTTAGTGCTGTATTTTCATCCTGACCAGTTGGCAGTCACTTGCAGGTAAAGTTTCAGGTGAGCAAGAAACGGGAGTACAGCGGCTTGGTTCAAAAACTGCATTTTCAACATGACTTCATAACCCTAATGATAATATTATATTATAACCCCATTATGTTATCATAATGTAGCTCTTAATATAATGAACCAAATAACTAAGATTTTGAGTGTCACTTATTTTATTATATTATATTCATGTGTGTGTGCGTGTTTGCGTGCATGTGTGTGTGTGTGGTAGTATGCCATAGATACCGAGGCGAAGCTGGACCAGCTGCGGAGCCTGGTGGAGGCAGCAGACAAGGAGAAGGTAGAGCTGCTTAACCAGCTGGAGGAGGAGAAGAGGTGGGTTTGACCCTCCAGCAGACAACACCACTGGGGCTAACAACGTAGAGTTTATATGTATACAGCTTATACATGTTTATATATGCTTTATATGTTTACAGCTTGTAATGTTTATATATGTAATATATGTATACAGCCTATATATGTTCATATATGCTTTATATGAATACAGCTTATATATGTTTATATATGCTCTATGTGTGTACAGCTTATATATTTTTATACATGCTATGTATGATAACATTTGATATGGATTTATATAGGATATATGTTTACGCTGTATATAGTTAGATATGTTTACTACAAATTGTAACGTGTTCACAGCCTATATGGTTATATATCTTATTTATTTTCACAATTTACAAGGATGTATATCTTATGTATGTTCATACCATATCTTATTATATGATTATATTGTATGTATGTTCCCAACATATAAAGTTATATGTATTGTTATCTATATGTTTACATCTCATTTTGTTATATTTGTTCATACGTTTGTCTGTTGTATTCACAAGCTTCCACTTGGTCTAATAATAGCCTTCCAGGCTTTATCACGAAGTTGGCTCCATTCAGTCTATTGTATAGAGTTGATAAATGAATGTGCTTTCTTTACTGAACAGGAAAGTGGAGGATCTGCAGTTTTCTGTAGAAGAGGCCTGCATCACAAGAGGTGACCTGGAGGTAAAGAAGGATAATCAGTCATCACCTTCAACCCTTTATCTGTGTGTGTGTGTGTGTGTGTGTGTGTGTGTGTGTGTGTGTGTGTGTGTGTGTGTGTGTGTGTGTGTGTGTGTGTGTGTGTGTGTGTGTGTGTGTGTGTGTGTGTGTGTGTGTGTGTGTGTGTGTGTGTGTGTGTGTGTCTCTCGCTTTCTCTCTTTCTCTCCCTCTCTCGCTCTCGCTCTGTCTGTCACTCTCTTTGTCTCTGTCTTGCTCTCGGATTCCCTAACAGTATACACTTTATTTATATTTATATTTTCTTTTATAACAACACTATTACAGACTTTTAACAGAAACCCATGTGAATGTTGTAAAATGAAATTGTATAATAACATTTCCACAAGACCAGTCGGTCTCAAGGGCATGATAAAGGGACTGATAAACTAAGATACAAGTATTCCTTTTGACATACAACCTGCAAATATATAATAATATAGCTGTACTGTTATTGAGTAAAATAAGTGTATGAACATTGTTTGAGGCCAGCTTAAGATAAGTGGGTAGAACTTCTGTTCTTCAGAATCCTCAGAGATGCCTAGTGGTTTTCATAAATTAAATGTTTCTGGTTGCATCTCCTGATTATGTACATTTCAAATGAAACCAAGCCAAAGATTATCAATCCATTGGCCAAACCCTTTTGTTGCATTGATCACTTAGTGAGCTAAGCCATGTGTTTATTCCAATACACCAAGTTACCTTCTATGGAAGGTATTTTGCAACTAAACCTTTCATTACTCTCCTGACTCTTGCTGTGAGTTGCATGCCTTATGTCAGCTTACTGATACACTCCTGTGCTGTGTTTGCCTTCACTAATTGGAGAATTAAAGAGTTCTGAGACTGCTGTTTTTCAATTCCCTGAGCATGGAATAGAAGGTGGCATAATAAACCAATAAACAGACGTTTAATAAACAGGAAATAACCTAAATCTGTTTTGGGTTTGATA
Organism: Lota lota; assembly: GCA_026745465.1. NCBI lineage: Eukaryota > Metazoa > Chordata > Actinopteri > Gadiformes > Lotidae > Lota > Lota lota. The sequence continues at coordinate 383,052 of JACYXH010000753.1, forward strand.
ACTTATCACAATTCTCCACTGTATTCAGTTTCCTACTTAATGCAATTCTAACACTTATGTACTTAATACACTTATAACACTTCTGTTATATCTGTGTTTTTTCAATTGGTCTTTCTTGTTTGTTGGCGTTTGTGGTTTTAACTGTGTGGCTTTCAGCTGGCATGTGAGTTTGGGCATATGGTTTTTGCATCTATCTTCTTCTGGCTTTCTCTGGACTAACAGACGCAGACCAAACTGGAGCATGCCCACATTAAGGAGCTGGAGCAGAGTCTGCTCTTTGAAAAGACCAAGGCTGAGAGGCTACAGAGAGACTTAGAGGACAATAGGGTAATACCAGACACCTAGGGATCCCGGCATCGCATACGTTGACGTTGACTCACTCACTATAGTTAAAGGGCCCGTATTTTACCACCAGGTGTTTACCACATGGATGGAGTTGATCAGTCTATCATACATCTGGGTGGACGCACCCACTTCTGACGTCACCACTGGATTGATTTTGAAATGGCTTGTAATGACTAATGACCCTCACCTGAGGATAAAAGGGCTCCTTAAATTCAAGAACATGATTTAACTTAAAGTAATTAAAGTAATTTATGAATATGTAATGTCAGAATATGTTAGCTATGTTAAATCAATAGTCTGTGTTTCACCAATAGGAGAGAAAGTGAGGAACAGAATAGGATTTGGGCTTCAATCCGTTCGCTTCACCTATGTGAGTCTATGTGAATGCACGTTTGCATTACAACCACGGTTTTACATCATGCGATTCTGTCTGAATTTAGGGAATCAGAACTGATGATTAATGAAAATCAAACTAAAGAAGGACCACCAGACTTCCCAGTGTATATAACACACGGTCTCTCAAACCCTACTGGCTCCCATCTTTATATTATAGCTGAAAGGATCACTTCAGAATCTCTGATTATAATCCATGCTTAGACATAGGTGAAATTACCTTTTGACTCAGATATGGAATCCTTAGTGTGTCCAGGCCAAGTGTCTCAGCAGTTGTAAACCTCTCGCCCACCTCCCCACTCATCCTGTGCCCCCCTTCATCTACCCCTCCAGGTTGCCACGGTATCGGAGCGGTCCAGGATCATGGAGCTGGAGAGGGAGGTGGCCGATCTCCAGCTGAGGCTGCGGGCCTCCCAGCAAACAGAGGGCGCCGCTGCGTCACTCATACAGCAGCAGATCAGCAGCCTCAAGACCCACGCCCAGACCCAGGAGAAGAAGGGAGAGAGAGAGAGAGAGAGAGAGAGAGAGAGAGAGAGAGAGAGAGAGAGAGAGAGAGAGAGAGAGAGAGAGAGAGAGAGAGAGAGAGAGAGAGAGAGAGAGAGAGAGAGAGAGAGAGAGAGAGAGAGAGAGAGAGAGAGAGAGAGAGAGAGAGAGAGAGAGAGAGATAATACACAATAATAATACACAATAATACAAAAATATGATTTTCTTCTACAGATTAGTGAGCTGAGTGTGGATCTGGAGAGCAGATGCAAGGAACTTCAGTCTCTACAGCAAGATAAAGTCTCCTTAGAAGATCAACTAAATAACCTGGTGAGAGAGAGACACACACACACTAACACACACTAATATATCGTAAACGCTTTATATACAGATACTGACCAAATCAAAAGGCTGAAATATCCTGTTTTGGGGGAAACTGGTTAATCAGTACAAAACAACAATTATTACTAATAATTAATAATTATTTCTAATAATTAATACTAAAGACACACAATTCTAGTTATCATTTAAAGTACACAAGGAGAATTGGAAGTGAAACTCCCTCGTTATGTCCGGTTTAAGTTTCTGTTGTAATGCGTGTGTTTTATGTGTTTTTTGCTCGCAGGGCCTCGTTAAAAAAGTACCCCCACCGGGTGTGATGAGTTTTTCATGCCCTTTCCTCTCACATACTTGGTGCACACCGTCACTTTGGCTGGGATTTAACAATGAACGCTGAATCCTGTTCCTCGTTAGCGTAGCGATAGTCTGGCACCATACTGGAGCGTCTCTTCTTGTTTTGTCGTTTCAGAAACACCAGCTGGAGTCAGTCGAGGATGAGAGCAAGAGAGCCGGGAAGAGGGTGCAAGGTAGGCATCCAACGTTTTTGTTTATCATTTTCATTGTTTGCATGTGTGTTAGCACAATAACTGTACATCATAAGTTAAGGATTCTTTTTTTTTTTTGTATCAGTCCTTATGAGAGTCAGGGCTAGTTAAATAACTAAGCGATATACAAGATATCATCATCTGCCTCATTCCCTGCCCCAATTTGTTCATTGGTTAATTTGCTATCTTTTTTTTTACAACTGAGTATCTCAATAAAGTAATGGGGGAGTGGTTAACAGACTCCAAGGAAAAAACGAGTAAAAGTAAAATCCATTCCAGGTTGTAGTTGTATATCCATGGGCGGGAAGAGGTGATGCTGATGTGACAGTGTGTGTGATATTATTAATTTATTCCAGTGTAAACATTGTGTCATCATTGTATTGTTATTTGTGTGTGTGACAGAGCTGGATAACACAATAGAACAGGCCAGCGCTGACAGCCAATCAGAACGAGAGAAGAGCCAGCGGAGGGAACAGGACCTCCAGCAACAGCTAATGCAGGTAATGGGGTTTACACATTTAAACTAGTATGTGACTGTTTGTTGCTTACAATGGTTTTGTCTTTAGTCTTTGGTGGTTTGGCTTGTGTCAAACTCAAAACCAAGCTGTACGTAGCTGATAAGCCTATAATGCCTTGGAAAACCAAATAACAATCAATTACATGGCTTAATGTAATGCTTCATGTTAAATCACCACAGACATTTTTTTTGGTTAAATTCTGCTAAATAGATTGGATTTGTTTTTGTTGTAAATTCTATATATTATTTAGATGTAATGTTGTAGGCTTGCCTTTGCATTTCTGTTGGTATTGCTTGGTTGTGTTTCTACGCTTAATCTAGTTAATCCTTGGACAAAAGAAGAACAAAATACAAGAGAATAAAAATACCATTCCGAGTCATTATTTATTAATAATCCATGTCTTGTTCTCTAAGGTTACAGAGAAGTCAGAAAATATGTCCCAAATTCTGGAGAAACTGGAGCAGGACAAGAAGAAACTTGAGTCCCAGGTATGGAGAAACAGATCCACCCTACCCATATCATAAACTCTCTTTATCATAAACATACTTTTCTGTGAATATATCAAATGTGTATATTGTTAATTTTCATTACTATGCTGTGAGGCTTCAACCTGACATTACGTAATCATCATATAAACACTTTTTTTAGGTTGCTTATATAAATTTGATGTTATGCAAAAAGACGTGTGTCCATTCAGTGGAGTGAATTACCATATACACGAGCAGCATGGTAGCCCCTGAAGCTGCAACACTGTTGTTAATGTTCGTCACTTTACCTCAGTTGGAATTGTACTTTTAGCTAGCACCGAAATAATTTCCGGTCTTTGAGAAGTCCTGGTTTATACAGAAACATACAAGGAGCAGGTACAGGGTAGGGCTTTGTAAAGTCCTGGTCTATACAGAGACATGAGAGGGTAGGTCTTTGAGAAGTCCTGGTCTATACAGAGACATGCAAGGAGCAGGTACAGGGTAGGGCTTTGTAAAGTCCTGGTCTAAACAGAGACATGAGAGGGTAGGGGTTTGAGAAATCCTGTTCTATACAGAGACATGCAAGGAGCAGGTAGAGGGTAGGGCTTTGAGAAGTCCTGGTCTATACAGATACATGCAAGGAGCAGGTAGAGGGTAGGGCTTTGAGAAGTCCTGGTCTATACAGAGACATGAGAGGGTAGGGCTTTGTGAAGTCCTGGTCTATACAGAGACATGCAAGGAGCAGGTAGAGGGTAGGGCTTTGAGAAGTCCTGGCCTATACAGATGGTCTATACAGATGGAAACATTTAATTTATGAAAACCACTAGGCATCTCTGAGGATTCTGAAGAACATAAGTCTATATATGGTCTCTCAACATTGGGGTCCACTGACATGCAGATGGGGTCGAGTGAGATTTCGGACACAATTATGCAAAATAATTGTTTTATTAAATATATATATATATTTTGGTGTTAAGGTTTGGTTTTATATTTTAGGGTGAGGGTCAGGTCCTTCCAGTCCCAGGACATGACTCCACTAGAAGGAGTCCCTCTCCACAATATTGTCAGTTCCCTTTTCTCCTTGAGTTGGTTGTTTGTATTAGAAGATCCTATGTGATTGGTTTCTTGTCAGCGCCGTATTGTAAAAACCAGTCTGATTGGTTGCTCGGTCCTTGACATATTCAAGTGATTGGTAGCCTGGTCTGCAGCCCCAGCTGACCATGAGCTGCAGATGGTCACTCTCATGAAAACTGTGCAAGTGGATATGAGATTAAAAAAAGAGCTCACACACACACACACACACACACACACACGAACCATTGCATGTTTTGCACAGATGTGTATGTTCACATGCACACACATCCACACAATGCATCCACACACACACACACAGGCACAGGCACATGTGCAATCAGGCAGGGTATCGAGTAAATGATTCAAACTTTAACCCTCTTTTCTTGAGTCTTTTTTTATATATGGACACCCAACAGGCCAAAGACTGCTTTCTCTCTCTCACTATTTTGGAATTTGGATGTTTTAAATGGTCCAACCAAAGTGTTTGTTGTGTAGAAGAGAGGACATTAGTTCAGTTCAGAGGGAATGACGGTCTCTTGAGACCGGTTGAGACAGCTTTTAAGAAGGATGATGTTTCATCCATGGCCACACACACACACAAAGAAACACACACACACACACACACACACACAAACACATTTACACAGACACACACACTAGAAAACCTTTGCTTTGGTACTTTTTTAACTCTCTTCGTCACACTGGTGGCCGTCAGTGATGATGTAATGGTCCACGTGGATGAGTGAGATGCTGTGTGTGTGTGTGTTGTGGTAACCCGGACGGGGTTCAGAGAAAATAAGCAGGGGACAGCTGCAGTTAAATCCCACAACGGGTATTCTTTATTTTAACTGCACAGAAATGCAACAAGAAAAAACTAATCTTCTGCCCGGACCGGGGTATCTTCTGTCTTTGTTTAGGGAATTCCAGATGACAAAGCTTGTCGAGCGTTCACGAGCCGTCCAGTCAATCTCCCTCACTTCTCTCTCCCCGCAGCCGTCTTTCTCCTGGCTTAAGTAGGCCTGGAGCTGATTGCTAGCGCCAGGTCTGCAGCAGCTGTGAATGATAGTAGTGATTGTCAATTAGCTTTCCCAACAGCCTTTTTTACCTGCAGACCTGGAGTATCCATTCTCAGCCCTTTGGGGGCGCTGAGGTTCTCCTGGTCCTCCACATATCCTCTCCCTCAGCTCCGTGCTGGTGCAGGGAGCGACCACCCAGAGGCACTCATCCCTGCGTGACAGCGCATCCGCGTTCCTGTGGTCCTTTCCGCCCGGTGTTCAACCTTAAAATTGAAGTCCTGGAGCTCCAGGAACCATCGTGTCACTCTGGCATTCCTGTTTTTGTTCAAATACATCCATTTTAATGGTGCATGGTCGGTCACCAAGGTGAAATGTCTCCCCAAGAGATAGTAGCGTAGTTTGTGTACCGCCCACTTTATGGCCAAACATTCCTTCTCTACAATTGCATAATTCTTCTCGTGTTTCAGCAACTTACGACTCACGTACATGACAGGATGTTCCTCTCCATTTACCAACTGGGATAGGACGGCTCCTAGGCCTGTATCGGAGGCATCCATCTGTAGGATGAAGGGGCAGTTGAAGTCAGGGGCTGCGAGGACAGGTTCCAAGCAGAGGGCGTCCCGTAGAGTGGTGAACGCCTTCTCTGCTTCCTCTGTCCACTTTACTTGTTGGGGTAACCTGTTCTGGGTGAGATCATGCAGGGGGGAAGCAACAGCAGAAAAATGGGGAACGAAGAGTCGGTAGTAACCTACCAGGCCCAGGAAGGTTCTCACCTGTTTCTTGGTGACTGGGCAAGGCCAGTCCGCTATTTTATCGACCTTCGCCTTCTGTGGTTTGACGGTTCCCCGGCCTATGGTATAGCCTAAGTACTCCGCCTCCTCCAGTCCCAGATAGCATTTTTTCGGATTTGCAACTAGACCGGCCTGCCTTAGTGCTTGTGGCACGGCCTCTAGACGCCTCAGATGGGTGGTCCAGTCGAGGCTATGGATCACTATGTCATCTAGATAGGCGGCTGCGTAGTCCTTGTGGGGTCTGAGGATTTTGTCCATCATGCACTGGAACGTGGCAGGAGCCCCATGAACCCCAAAGGGAAGCACTCGATACTGGTAGAGGCCCTCGGGGGTGGAGAACGCAGTCTTCTCTTTGGCCTGTTCAGTGAGGGGCACTTGCCAGTATCCTTTAGTTAGGTCTAGGGTGCTAATAAAACGGGCAGTTCCTAGGCGCTCGATTAGTTCATCGACCCATGGCATGGGGTAAGCATCAAACTGGGAGATCTCGTTCAGCTTGCGGAAGTCATTGCAGAACCTCATGGACCCGTCCGGTTTCGGTACCATCACTATGGGGCTGGACAAGGCACTATGGGACTCTTCTAATACTCCCATTTCCAGCATCCTTCGGACCTCTTCACGGACTTCCGCCTTCCTGGCCTCCGGGATGCGATATGGTCGCTGTCTGACAATTTTTGCGGGTTCAGTCACAATGTCGTGGGCGATGACCGATGTTCTCCCTGGTCGGTCCGAAAACACGTCGGCTGTCCTGTTTAGCAGCTCTCTTAGGTCTTGTTTTCGGCCAGGGGTCAGCTGTGTTCCCATATTGACCTTCGTAGGTTCCTGTGGAAAGACAGCGGCCGAGAGGACAGGGGGCGGGGTTACATCGGCGTCATACCACTTCTTTAGTAAGTTGACATGGTAAATCTGGTGACCTTTACGTCGGCCCGGCTGCCTCACCATGTAGTTTATGGGGCCTGTCTGGCTCAGTACTTCATAGGGACCGTGCCATTTAGCCAGGAACTTACAGTCATTTGTGGGGATGAGGGCCAGTACCTTCTCTCCGGGTCTGAACTCCCGGATCTTTGCCCCCTTGTTGTACACCCGTGCTTGGGCATCCTGGGCCTTCCTCATATGTTCCCGGACCACCGGCCATACCTGGGCCATCCGCTGCTGCATCTGCTCCATGTGTTCTATGACATTCCGGACGGCTGTTCCTCCCAGGCCTCCTTCGCCAGGTCCAGTATTCCTCTGGGTCTCCGACCGTAGAGAAGTTCGAATGGGGAGAACCCTGTAGAGCTCTGGGGTACTTCTCTAACGGAGAAGAGGACGTATGGCAATAACTGGTCCCAGTTTTTGCCATCCGCATCAATTACTTTTCGGAGCATCTGTTTTAATGTCTGGTTGAACCGTTCAACCAGACCATCGGTTTGTGGATGATATACAGATGTACGTATTTGTCTCACCTTTAGCCTCCTGCACATCTCTGCCATTACCTTGGACATGAAGCACGAGCCTTGGTCGGTCAGGATCTCGTCAGCTATGCCGACGCGGCTAAACAACAGGAGGACTTCGCGGGCCACAGCCCGGGCAGTAGCGGTACGTAGGGGTATGGCCTCTGGATATCTGGTGGCATAATCCATTAACACGAGTATGAACCGGTGTCCCCGACTGGACTTGGGGAGAGGCCCTACAATGTCCATGGCCACGCGGCTGAATGGGGTCTCTATAATCGGAAGCGGAATGAGTGGGCTATGGAAGTGTGCCTTTGGTGCAGTCCTCTGGCACTTGGCACAGTGTTGGCAGTACTCCTGCACTGTCCTCTTGACGCCCGGCCAGTAGAAGCGAGCGAGTACCCTCTCGTAGGTCTTCTCTGTGCCCAAGTGGGCCCCAAGGAGGTGTGCATGAGTTAAATACAGGACCTTGGAGATGTATGACTTTGGGACAAGCAATTGGTTAATGTATGTCCCCTCCCCCATCCTCACTACACGGTACAACAACCCCTTCTTGACAGCAAAGTGTGGATAGGTTAGATGACTCACCCCCTCTTTAAGTGTCCCCTCGATGTCCACTACATCCCTCTGAGCTTGTATCAGGTTGGGATCATGGAGTTGGGCGGTGGCAAACTTCCCTGAAGTCTGTGTTCCCTCTCCATCAACTTGGGGAAACTCAGAGAAGACTTCACCGGAGGACACTTCCTCAAGCGCCTCCACCTCCTCGTGGACTTCCTCCGACGCTGTGAGAGTCTCCTCACTCGTTCCCCTCATCTCCCTCTCCTCCTCCTGGGTCTCTGGTTCGGACTCGCCAGATCCTGGGGACATAGCAGCACATACCTGGGCGTGGTTTGGTTCTCTGGGGTTCCGCCGTCGTCCCTTGCTACTCCTTTTTATCCCGCTCGGGTCCCTTTTCCAGTAGCGGAAAAATAGAGGGCAGTCTCTCCCCACCAAGACTGGTACAGGGAGGTTCTCCACTACCCCGGCCCTTAATGTGGCTTGTCCGCGTGGTGTTTGAAGTCGGACATAGGCAGTGGGATACGGTTTCATCTCCCCGTGGACACAGGAAACCTGTACTTTGCCTTTGGTGCGTTCCCCGGCATACTCAAGGCCTGACCAGCGTCACGGCGCTGCTGGAGTCCAGAAGGGCCTCGGTATCCTTGCTCCCGACTTTGACCGGGAATAAGGGGGCCTTCTTCTCCTCATGGGCCCAGCAGGAGGTGACATAGAGGCAGGGGGGCCCACCACGGTCACTGGACCCTGCTGAGGGCATGGACACATCTCTGGCAGGGCAGTTCCATGTTATGTGGCCCTCCTCTCCACTGGTGTAGCACCTTCTGCGGTCCCGGTTCACGGCAGGCCGGCGGTTTCCAGCTTGCTGGGGCCTGGGGCTAGCCACTGTGCTATTGGAGACCCGGTCCTCCGGGCTTTGCTTCGATCGGCTGTCGATTCGCCCCACTCGTGGAGGTTCCACCTTGGTTGAGCGCATCATTTCTACTGTGACCTGGTGATTCTCAAGTAGGGCGACCAGGCCTTCCAGGGTAGTCGGACTAGTCTGAGCGGCGTACTTCTTAGCCTCTGGAGGTAATGCTCTGATGCAGCGATCCATGACCACCCTTTCTACCATGGGGGGTCCGTGTCCTCCTGTGAGCCACGTCCTCGTGATACGGGTGAGAGCGGCTACTTGTCTCCGGGCGGGTTGAGTAGGGTCATAGACCCAGGTATGGAATCTCTGGGCGCGGGCCGGTAGGCTGTACCCGTAGCGTGCTAGGATGGCAGCCTTAAGGGTGGGATAGTCTGCTGCCTCCGCGGCAGATAGGTCCTGGCAGGTCCGCTGGGCTTCGCCAGACAAGTACTGTGAGACGATCTCCGCCCAATGACCCGCAGGCCACTTCGCCTTGGTGGCGGCCCCTTCAAAAAGTTCGAGGTAGGCTTCCATGTCGTCGTCTGGTGTAAGTTTGGTCAATACGTCCTTGGGACTGGGGGGAAGCTCCGCATCCGGTGTCAGGCGCTGGCAGAAGGTCGCCATTGCCGCCTGGAGCTCCAGTTGTCCCTTCAGTAATGCTGAGACGGTTGCTTCCATAATATTATTTTTTATTTTTTATTTTTTTATTTTTTTTAGCGGCTAGATCTTAAATGCCCGCATCCTCCACCATATGTGGTAACCCGGACGGGGTTCAGAGAAAATAAGCAGGGGACAGCTGCAGTTAAATCCCACAACGGGTATTCTTTATTTTAACTGCACAGAAATGCATCAACAAAAAACGAATCTTCTGCCCGGACCGGGGTATCTTCTGTCTTTGTTTAGGGAATTCCAGATGACAAAGCTTGTCGAGCGTTCACGAGCCGTCCAGTCAATCTCCCTCACTTCTCTCTCCCCGCAGCCGTCTTTCTCCTGGCTTAAGTAGGCCTGGAGCTGATTGCTAGCGCCAGGTCTGCAGCAGCTGTGAATGATAGTAGTGATTGTCAATTAGCTTTCCCAACAGCCTTTTTTACCTGCAGACCTGGAGTATCCATTCTCAGCCCTTTGGGGGCGCTGAGGTTCTCCTGGTCCTCCACTGTGTGTGTGTGTGTGTGTGTGTGTGTGTGTGTGTGTGTGTGTGTGTGTGTGTGTGTGTGTGTGTGTGTGTGTGTGTGTGTGTGTGTGTGTGTGTGTGTGTGTGTGTGTGTGTGTGTGTGTGTGTGTGTGTGTGTGTGTGTGTGTGTGTGTGTGTGTGTGTGTGTGTGTGTGTGTGTGTGTGTGTGTGTGTGTGTGTGTGTGTGTGTGTGTGTGTGTGTGTGTGTGTGTGTGTGTGTGTGTGTGTGTGTGTGTGTGTGTGTGTGTGTGTGTGGCGTTGATGCTCTGGTGAGCAGAACATTTGCTTTATTTCTCTCAAGCTGCATCTTGTCGTCATTCACTGACCCAAATAAATATAGAATGTGTGTGTAGAGCAATTCCTCACACACACACACACACACACTCACATAGGAAAAGTATGATTAATGCAATGTCCTAACAAAACAGTGTGTGTGTGGGAATCTGTGCATGTTCCCACACATGCTCATGTGCATCACAGAGAAGAAAAACCTGAGCAGAAGACGGTGCTGGGAGGGGGAGCTATGGGTGGAGCTTATGGAGGGTTACATAATAAAAATGCATTGCCTCCTTAACGCATCTGTTCATGTGAGGGAAGCAGGCTGTTTTCTCTCTCTCTCTCTCTCTCTCTCTCTCTCTCTCTCTCTCTCTCTCTCTCTCTCTCTCTCTCTCTCTCTCTCTCTCTCTCTCTCTCTCTCTCTCTCTCTCTCTCTCTCTCTCTCTCTCTCTCTCTCTCTGTGTGTGTGTTATGCTCTTCTCTATGATGCTGGGTTTTTCGCCCGAGGGGCTGAGAGCTGATGGTTTATTGATGCCCGCTGTGTTAACGTGTGTATCTATGCGTGCGTGTGTGTGTAGTATAGACACACAAGATAGATCGAGGGGAGAGCGGTTAGCTGACAACAAGAGACGGCATGGTTTAGTTTGCACAGCGGCGGGAGGGAGAGAGAGAGACATAGAGAGAGAGGGAGGACATTGTGAGGCAGACGGAGGGGGCTGCCAGTGTCTTGTAGGCATGGACACGACTGCCCTCCACCAGGGCTTCACCCGCACCGTCTACTGCCCTCGCTACCAGGTAGGGTCACGACTCTTCCTGCCCCCCGCTGACCAGAGGGACTCACGGGGAATGGGGAGGGGGGGCTGGGGTTCAGTGTGGGTGTGCGACCTTCAGGGTTGTGTTTGGACGACATTGTGTTTGTTCAGAGGATGACTGACAATGTGTTTGTTTTACGTTGATTGATTTGTTTGTATGTTATGTATGTTGTGTTATGCATACATTTTTTTCTTTGCAGGAATATTGTTTACTTTTGTGTATGTGTGTGTGGGGAGGGGGGTTGTCACAGTTACTGAATGTTATATTCATGCTTTAAGCGTGTTTTATGTTCAGTGTTGTACACACTCATTGCCACTTTTTGGAGAATGGTCTCATTGTTTACATTGTGCATGTATATCATTATGTGCTTTGTGGATGTGTGAAGCTTTATCTACAAATATATTACTGTGTAGGGAAAGGAGTACAAATGATTCAGAATTTAGATTCAGATTTGTATTTTTATTAATTATTGACCAGTCCTAGTTTGGAGCTGGTTGGTGTGTATAAAAGCTGTTTGAACAATACAGAAATGAGCTCAGTGTGTTAGTGTATGTCTTCGGTTTATTTGCAGCATGACTTCTCATCTGCCTTTCTGTCACAGATTGTTGAATTTTAAAATATAAATTTAAATATAAATAAACATAAATATATTTAGATGAGTGTGGGGAAATCATGCTCGCCTTGTCCAGATGCATGGAGTTGTCAAAATCGTTTGTATTTGTTTAACGATGCCTGTTTACTGGAGTAAACTTACTGTAACAGCTCTTGTGTGAGATATATATTAATCCGTTTCCTTCCGAACTGTTGAACTACGTTAAACTATTCTGCACTCTGTCCAGTTGTTTAATTAAACTTGGTTGGATGTTTTTTAGACCACCTCTTTTCTATCTCTTCTATTTTGGTCCACCGTTGTGCAGCTTCAAGCTCTGACCCAGCAGAACTCCCAGTACCAGGAGGAGCTGAGCCTCTCCAGGGAGCAGCTCTGTAGAGAAATGTAAGGTCTGATCCTCCGCCTCAATGTGTTAACCCCCCTGACACTAAAAGCACCATTACTTCCAAAATGAAAAGTGTATGGGAGAACTAGATGGTTCAAAAAGTAAAGGTAAAGTAAACACAGCACTAAAGTTAACCAGGTCTGATTATAAATTTGTGTTGTGTTTGTTTGCGCGTGTTAGTCTGTGTGTGTGTGTGTGTGTGTGTGTGTGTGTTTGTGTTTTGGAATGAGCATACGTGTGTGTGTCTGTGTGTGCCACACTTATCAACGTTCTGACACCTCCCTCTGAGTCATCGGAGCCCAGGGCTGTGATGTCATAGCTCTGGAACTGGAATCCGATTGGCTGAATTAAACGGGCATCTTGTGGCACATGTAGCCTCCTGTAGAACCGACTCATAACTCCTAACAGTCAGCCACAGAATCATCTCTCATGCCTTTTCATCTGCTGTCAACCAATCAACAACCAGTTCATTCATAGAATAATGCCAACAAGCTGTCATTGATTTGGGGTTACTAACGGCAACCTAACCGCTTCATCCTTCCGTGGTGATGAGAACAGTGTGCTGTGTGTCTTGTGGGGGACAATGTGCTTCCAACTCCATCCCATAATACATCCACTTCCATTCTTCCCTCTGTTGGGAGCATTATGTAACCTCTCAGTCGTTCCTACCAGAGACGCCTGGCACAGACACTTCTGTAAGCACAACCTCACTTTGCGTGTGTATGTGTGTGCATGCGCGTATCTTACATTGCATGTGCATAATGCATGCTAAGGAAAATAACTGAGTTTAAAATAATAGAAAATTGGAATCACAGATACATTTGAGAGATAGAATCAAACAAAATGATTAAACATTAAGAATGATACAATAAACAGCTATGTTTAAACAGGTTGTGATGCCCAGGGCTCCAGAGGTGAGTGCTCTGGGAGGATCAATCAGAGACTGACAGCAGCTTTGATACCATTGTCATGGTTTATTGGACACAGCACTGCCCAGAGGAAAACACAAGATAGAAATGGCTTGATTATATAGAAGAGGCGCTAGCTGTTGGCCCTGGTTATTAAACCTTCATCTCCTCAGTGAAGGTCCTGGAAGCTACTGTGTGGTTTGTTACTTAGCCTTTGTTTAATCAATAAAACACACAACAAAGGCTTGGTAACTAATGCCTTGTTTTTTGACTAAATGGTGCTCATAGGCACTAAGGGAATTCAACCCAAAACAAATTACAAATGTCAAAGTGCACATACTAAATATTGGTTATTATTGTTGAATTTGAAATCTCTGCCGTTTCTTTGCTGTGTGTGTGTGTGTGTGTGTGTGTGTGTGTGTGTGTGTGTGTGTGTGTGTGTGTGTGTGTGTGTGTGTGTGTGTGTGTGTGTGTGTGTGTGTGTGTGTGTGTGTGTGTGTGCGCGCATGAGTGAGACTGTGTGTGTGTGTGTGTGTGTGTGTGTGTGTGTGTGTGTGTGTGTGTGTGTGTGTGCATGCAATGCATGCATGTGTGTGTGTGGCAGTCACCAGAGACCACATCCTGGTTAAACAGTTGTTAACCTGCTTGGTGAGGGCGGTGCTGGACAGAGAGGAGTGTATGAGGGAGAATAATATGCCGTGCTTTCTGTACACGATTAAGATAGTTCATATTCTCCCTTTCTTCCCTCAGTGAGGAACTTAAGCTGGCCACACAGAACTCTCAGCCACACGAGGTAATGGCCATTCATATTATATATACTATTTAGTCATTTAGAGGATGCTTTGAACCAAAGGGACTTACAGTGAATTGAGCTACATTGAAGATACATTGGATGCCTAAATGTAGATTGTGGACATTGGGCCCAGTACCTTTTGACTAACCACAGTATCCTGGCCCCATTATCTTTTTATCTTGATATATATATAACATGTTCTATATTATGTTGAAATCTAATTAATTTAAAATATCATTCCTGGAAATTATCTAATTGAAATGAAAGGGCTTTTCAGCCATTGTGAGATGAGTTATATTGTGTTTAGTTGGTTGTACTTCTGTAGTTCTTGTGTAAAGCCTGTAGGTGAAGGAGAGTGCAGGCTCCCTGCTGTTTCTGAACACTCTGCTGTAAAGCTCAGACGTGTTAATCCTGCTTACAAATTCCTCCGTATTTATGTGTCCCTCCTTCGCTCCACCAGGACTTTAACAGTCAACAGTCAGACATGAAAGACAGGTAAGTCTCACTAAAACTAACAAATGACTTATGGCTGTATAAGATGTGAACCGAATGATCCAGACATCCAGGCAACTTGGCCTTTTTAAATCTATTATACTTAGGACATCAGAAATTACTCTATGCTGGCACTACCTCTGAGGGACAAGACCTCATGAATGAACTGTAAATGCTTCCATAAATACAACGGAGAGGGAGTGGGCTGGTTAATACACCATAACAAGGAATGATAGAGAGAGAGAGAGAGAGAGAGACAGATGCTAATAATGGAAGTTATTTATTTATACTGTTAGTTTTGCTTTGATCAGGAAGAAACTGTTCCAAATTATTTTTTGTTGTTGTTAATCAGCATGAAATGACTGTTTTGCCAACATTTGTAGCACTATTTTAACTTTGACGGTGTAAAGTTGCTTGTGGAAGACATGAAGGACTAAGATTTGTGGCCATGAAACATTTTTTGTTTTTATGAGTCAGAATACATAACTTGCTGCAGTAAGATACGGGAAATGTAACAGAGACTTCATAACTCCACTTAATGAGTGGTGGTGTTTTTACACCTTTACAATGGTTAATATTTTCAAAATGAGAGAGGGGCCAATGTTTCCTGTTGTTTTTGTACAGAGAAAGCCTATTGAACCAGGAAAACCCACAGGGACTCGACCTCATGACCTCAGATAAGGACCGGGAGTTGGAGAGCCTGAGGAATGAGGTACATGGACACGATATATTGTCAACCGACGTATGTGAATCACTCCGATGGCTTTATTTTGTCATGTGACCTTGTTTCCTAGTTACAGGAAAGGGCAGGAAAATAGGCGCATAGGCGGCCTGTAATTTGATCCTTCAGGTTCAGGGAGTTGGCATACACGTAGCACCTGTGTATTGTGCGTTAGTGTTCATTCAAAGTTTGATTTTAATTAACTTTGTTTGGTGAAAGGAGGGGAAACCAAAGTTGTTACGGTGACAACTTGTAGAAAAGGGACTTGCTTAGCTTTCAATCAATAATATTAATAATTTATTGGTTGGTTGAAGGTGATACCCGTCGTCACTGCCAGAGAGGTATTTATCACTACCAAACAAATTCAGTTGCAGAGAAAGCAGCGTTTATTATATTTGTTAAATATTATTATTAATATACTTAACAAATACTAAATATTGAAAATGTGAACACATTTTGGAAAGAAGCTAACAAGGTGAGAAAAGAAAATCATGTTCTGGAGCAAGCTGTTAACCCAAAAGCAGGGATTAGACAACTCAAAAGCAGGTGCTCTGAGCAAGTAGCAAACATTTAGCAGGAAGGTAATTGTACAACGCAAATACAACACAGAAAGGCCGAAACAAAGACAACCGACAAACGGGGGCAGAACTAGGGAACTTAAATAACAAGGAGTACATGTGAACAGGGCTTGGGCCAGGAGTGTGACACTGTGTTTTTGCAGTGTTTACAGACCAGGTGGTAGACGATCCGTGTGATGGCTGTTTTAACGCTACACTCGTGTCTCTGCGTAGATCGCAGTGTTGCGAGGGGAAAAAGCCGTGGGGAAGACTTTGCAGTCGGCGGTGGAGACACTGGAGAGCGACAAGGCTCAGCTCATCGGCCGCGTGCACAGTCTGGAGCAAAGGCTCATGGGAAGGCAGATTTCCGAGGGAGACGTCAAGGACATTCAACTCACAGGTGAGAGGATGAAACTATGAAATATCAACAGCTGCCGGATTGATCACTATAGACTAGATAGTAGTGGTAAATCAGAAATGTAGTAGTAATGTCCCAAAATTAATAAGTTGCCTCCAGTTAAGGCAGGATAATGTGATAGGTACCGAAAAGTACCGGGTTCGATCCCTCCCATCTTGCTCAATGATGCATACTTAAGGACGGCGATTGACTAAATGGTACATCTACACAAACTTGAATAATGATATAGTGAAGATTATATAATTGATGTGATTTGTCCTTAAAAAGTTTATATTTTCCAGAACGAAACATGTTATTTTAATGGCACTATGCTATGTGTGCTTCTCTAGGAGATTCAGTTATGGACCAGCTGAGGGAGGAGAAGGAGTTTGCTGAGGGACAGGTATGAGAATATCTCCATTACAGTTTCTTCCTTTTCTTCAGAACCTCCTTACCGCAGCTACCTCAAGCATAATGGCTTTAAAGAGCAAGTGAACCCACTGTTTCAGATGGAATTCGAACACTATGTGATAAAAAAAAGAAGGAGTTTTGGGCTTCAAGTTTTAGGGAAAGAGGGGGGCGTGTTAAAAGGGGGGCTTTTTTCTCTAAATTGGGGGCTTATTTCAGTAACAGTGATAAAATGGCATAGCTTACTAAGTTGATGATCATATATGACACATTTAAAACCCCAAAAAAGTGGTTTTGGGTTCACTGGCTCTTTAAGGTGTGCCGGTGCCCTTGTCGACGTGGAGTTGGTGCCTGGGAGCTGCACTGTGGCTTCCCACTGCTCCTAGTGCTCCTTACTTTCCTTGCACAATGACAGTAAGTTTAATCTAAATCTATAATCGGAAGATGTAACATGTTCTCTTGCCCTTTTTTAGGGCATAGGGTTAGGGAGGGCTGTCCAAATAGAATGGACTTGACATGACTGTTCAATTGGTGTCCAGATCAACTTCCTGAACAGCGTGATCGTGGACCTGCAGCGGAAGAACGAGGAGCTGAAGGTCAAGCTGAAGAAGATGGCGCTGGCCGAGTTCAATGGCAACGATGCCACCGACGGGTGAGTCGTCCACGCGTCAACGTTCCTTTACTACGCCATGTTTGAGTCATTTAGCAGACACTTTTATCCAATGCTGCTCAACAGTGCATTGAGATACAGGTAGTTAAGGAGCAGGTAGGTGGGCGGGGCATCTTGCCTGCTGGTTGGGCTGTGGACATTGGAGATCAAACCTAGGATCTCTCGGATGGGAGCCGAGCCCCAACGCTATGCTACTTAGTAATCCAATGGGAACTGCATTTTTCCTCCATCAGCTAATTTCCTCTAAGGCAGACGTGTTATTTTTTTTAACAGATTGTGTCTGGACTGCCAAACTTCAGCCTGGAATGGCGCCAACTGAGAATGCATTTAGAGAGTGCTGTCGGCAGTGGCTGTCAGTTGAATAACATGCTTGCCAAAAAAGAACTTCTTGACAGATCACAACCATAAAGTACAGTCGTTGTGTAAACAATGCATTAGTTAGCGTGGGTCTGGTAGTAACACAGCCGTTACACAAGTCTAGACACAAATCTTTTTTTGATCTCAAAATAACCAGAAATGTTGTGCATGTACTTAAAGGGAGACTATTAAATTAAGCCATTGGTCCAGGCTATTAAACTGTAATCATTATGAATATGATTAAAGATCAAGACAGATTTTTATTAACTCTCCGTTCATCCACAAACCAGAAATAAAATGTGTAACGGTAAAAAGTCTGTTTGTGGGGGTGGTTTGAAGTCTTATCCTGCCAGTTTGCTAACCATGTAGGCCAGGGCTATTCAATTATAAATTCAGTTGGGCCAGATTTTCAAACCAAGACATTTTGCTGGGCCAGACATTTTTAGTGACCGGTAAGCAGCAGGTAATGACACATTTTAAACCAACACAAATGAATATATTGAAAACAAGTAATGTTTATTCATTGCTTCCCTTTAAACATTTTGTTCATATCTGACTTAGGCACAACTCAAATTGCATAAAAAAAATAGTGCACAGTATTAGCAATAACGTTTCCCTTTTTAATTAAAATAAATATTTTGGTCATATACCCAGGCACATCACAAAGTGCATTTAACAGAATAAAATAGAACTTTCAATGCTATCAAAGCTATCCGTGCACAAACTCATAACAAGTTATAACAACTAACCCTACTACTGATGGCTTTGTTACACATCCCACATTAAATTATGTAGGCTGCAGTTACCCTGCTGAGTTTCTTAGTGGGTGAAGTTAAATTTTTTGTTCTGAACGAGAGCAGTTACTTTTGGCTCATAAGACGTCAATGAGCAACAAGAGAGCTGCTTTTTGTTGAGTTAATGTGTGAAAAGCTTGATTCACATGTGTATGTTGACTGCTACTTTCTTAGCGTTAGGGAACTGATGTATGTTGACATCAGTCCAAAACTTCGCAGACCCGTTAGTGCGAAGCTCCTGGGCCATGGATGACTGCATGTCAACAAGTTCGAGTATGAATTTCCCCTCGTCGGTGGAAGGGACCACTTCCTTTGCTCTGGTAGATAAGTCCCCTTCTGTTGCAACAGTGAACGGGTTTCTGGCAAAACCCATCACCTCTGTGGGCAGAGCAAGTCCATCCAATCGAACAGCAAAGTTCTCTTTCAACCTCGCAATGAAATCTGTCATCACATCTGTGATTTGTGCAGGGGATGAGATGCACTTGCGAAGCGTCGGAAAATGCAGCATTCGGCTTGTGCTCAAGTCAGTCGCCAAAAGGCCAGTTTGACTTGGAATGCGCGCATCTGTTCCACAAGTTCAATGACAGTTTTGTCTCTGCCTTGTTGCGCCACATTTAGGCCATTCATGTGTTTGAATATGTCGCTCAGAAAGCAGACATCGGCCATGAAGTTGTCGTCCAGTATGCGATTCAAGTGTGTTTCTGCCTTTTTATGCTTGCTGCGGCGGAGGAGGAAAGTTGTGATCTCCTCTCTGAGATCACAGAAACGCTCCAGTGCTTTGCCTTTGGACAGCCAGAATCAGAATCAGAGTTGTTTTTATTACATCTTAACGTACAAGTACGCAAGAGTAAAATTCTTAGGCTTGGATCCTCAACAGTCACATAGCAGCATCAATACAAGAACAATAACAAAGTAAGTAATAATAAATAATAATAAGTAGCAACATCAATACAACAATGTGTTCAAGTGGTAGTGGTACCAGCCACGGTGGTAGTGCAAAAAATAAATATAAATAAATAAAATAAAATGCTGTGCAAAATACAGAATATAATGCAGATAATCAAATAATCGGTTGTTGTAGTGTGCGTGGGGTTGGTTTGGGGGTAATGGATTTTTCCAGGAGCCTGGCTGCGTGGGGGAAAAAACATTTCGTCATCCTCTGGGTTTTGGCCCCGAGGCTTCGGTACCGCTTCCCCGACGGCAGTAGCTCAAACAGTTTCTGGTTGGGGTGGCTGGTGTCCCTATTGATTCTGAGGGCCTTCTTGACACACCGGGCCTTGTAGGTCTCCTGGATGGAGGGAAGCTCACATCCGCTGATCCTTTCAGCTGTCCGCACTACCCTTTGCAACGCTTTGCGGCTTTGGGTAGTGCAATTCCCGTACCAGGCAGTGATGCATCCCGTCAAGATGCTCTCCGTTGTGCCTCTGAAGAAGGCCCCCAGGATCTTGGGCGCCCCAAGCCGAACTTGGAACTTGGATATTGTGCAAAAGCAGACGTTTATGAAAGCAGCATGCGCAATAAGCAGTGTTGGAGGCTTGATGTGCAGCGAATAAAATGTATTGTAGCCATCACGCTGTCCATTGTCATTTTGAGCTCTTTGCTTAGGTTTGCGCACAATACCGTCTGATGCACAATGCAGTGTAACGATATCATCTGAGGTGCAACAGCGGACCAACGTGCTGCCAAACCATTCACTCTTCCTGCCATGGATGGAGCCCCATCCGTCACAAGCATGCGCACATGCTTCATATCCAGACCATTGTCTTTGGAAAAAGCTGAAATGTTCTCAAACAATATCACGCCAATTGTGTTTCCTTCTACAGGCAGTAAGCCAAGCAGTTCCTCTTGGAAGCATTTGCCATAAAAAAAAAAAACGGACATATATGCACAATTGTGTGGTATCAGTTTTATCTGTGGACTCATCTACTGCTATATACATGACATCAGCTTTCTTGAGGTCTTCCAGCAGTGTTTCAAACACAATTGTAGCAAGAATTTCAACCCTGCGAATATTTGAAGTGTCTGACGGGTACGTTTTTAATAGCAAAGGTCACACTCGTTTTTATTTTGTCGTCGTTTATAACCTCATCCACGACAGCCAACATGCAGTCTTTTATGGTTTCAGAGTCTGTAAATGGCCTTTTCTTCTTTGCCAAGATCCATGCATTCATGGTCTGTTAATACTGTAGGAATTTCTGAAGGCTCGCGAAATGTGTTTTTCTTGGTTTTAGGGTTAGCCCCTTGGGCCAGGGGCTGGGCCACTCGGAGGTGGCTTCTGGGCCGCATGTGGCCCGCGGGCCACCATTTGAATAATGGTGTAGGCTGATGTAGGCTATACGCCATGTAGCAACCCGGGCTCAATTCCCCCATGTGGTCCCATGCTACATGTCACCCCCTCTCTTCTCCTTCCTGGTTTCCTGTCTCTCTTCAGTGTCCTGTCCATTAAGGCACAAAAAAGCCCATAGAATATACATGAAAAATAATTATCTTTCCACCTTGTGTTGATCTCTCTGTATCTTTCTCCATCTCTCGATCTCGCTCTCTCGCTGTATCTGTGTCCTCCAGGCTGGACGAGGGTCTGTCCAAGCAGGAGACGAAGGCCCCTCCGAGGCTCTTCTGTGACATTTGTGACTGCTTCGACCTCCACGACACGGAGGACTGCCCCACGCAGGCCCAGAGCCCTGACGCTGTCCCGCACACCGCCTACCACGGCAACCCCGCCGTCGAGCGGCCCTACTGCGACATCTGCGAAGCCTTCGGCCACGCCACCGCCTCCTGCAACGATGACCAGACCTTCTAGAACCCTCCTGGAACCTTCGAGGACATTCCAGAACCTTCTATAACTTTCGAGAAACATTGTATAAACATTCCCTGCAAACTCGCATTTCATCCTGCAAGCTCTTGTAACCTGGGTGTTAAGCTGCCTCCTGAGGTCCATATAACCCTTTAGAACTGTTGTTTTGAACACCCTCCCTCCCTCCCTGCGCTTTGTCTTCTACAAGTCTAACTCGTGCGACACTAGATCCTGCACAACCAAACAGATTTTCCATATTTATTTTTATACTGTATTTAATGTATATTACCTAGTGTCCAGAGTACCAGTGATAAGATGCACTCCGCGGATTCTTCTGTACTGAATGCAACGCAGAACACTCCTCCAAATATGCTGCTTCTGGTGCAATATCGATGTCTGAATATGTTGTCATGTTATGCGTTTGTTATGTGTATTCTATTTTTATTTTGCTTGATTGTTTTTAGATTCAAGAAGAGCGATCATTTTTGTCAGATTGCGATTCGACATTGTTTTGACCAGAAAACTAAAAGAATCAACGAGGAAAGTTAAGAACATAACATAGGGTTTTTAAAACATTCCAATTAAATAGCGATGAAAATAGCAGGTAACAAAATAAACTGCCATGTTCAGTTTTGTACTTTTGTCGTTAACGTATAATAATAACCTGTATTTTGTGGATTACTGACCTGTGTACAAACAAATAATTTAAAAAACCTGAACACCATGTAGTGTCTAATGCTATCAACCATGCCCATTCATTTAATTTCAGACAACTATGCATTAGTTGTAATATACCACTGTACTGTAGTCACTGTAGTGACAATGGGATCTTAGCACAAATACTTCTACCGCATGTCCCAGACAATTCTAAAACTAAAAGTAGAAGCCTCTGTTCACTTAGTATTTGCACTCTCCACTTTAAAGATTTCACTTTACAAATTGCTACACCTTGTTTTCTTCCCTCATGAGTCATGAGTTCCTTATAGCGATCAAATCTAGAATAGCACAGAGATGCTGTCCATATTTCCAAAGGTGTGGAAGTTAGGTGTACAGAAAATCCACATTTAAATCACCAAGATAAGCACAAATATAGATCATATTGAATCTTACACTAACTATATAATGTAAGCTTTGTGACTCTTGACATAGTTGTCATATTCATTGTTTTCCTCTGCTAACTACCCTCGGCACAAAATATATTTTATGTTAATTGTATCTTTCTGCCCAGTATTGTGTTTGCACTCTTGTACTAGTATTAACTTAAAAGCATTGTGTACTTTCTAGTCAGTCAGTAACATTTGTTTTTTATGTAGAACACTAACAAAAATTCTCCATAAATCGATTCTTGCCACTGTAATGTGTCCCAAATCCTTTCGATATTTGGATGTTTATCAAAATCTAACTGTTTTATATGTACTACTGCTTATAAATACTATCAATCTAAATGTGTTGTCAAGTGTTTTACTTTTTAACTTTTTATTCTGAACAAACCCTCCTTCACCATTTCTTCCCTCAGCCTTACTACTAGTGCAGAGGTGCCAAAAGATGGTCCTATAGTACCTGGAAATGCCCTGACAGAACCAACGTCTTAACTTATTTCTCATCCCTACCTAATAGTAAAATATCTGTCATACATGAAAAAAAGGTTAACACAATACCATTATCTATATAAAAACTACTTTCTGTATAAGAAATATACATAATATACCCTAACCTATATGAAACAGCTGTATTCAAAATACATGGTATGAATATATCAATATATTACATACATAAAATAATCCAGCTGTCTGTCAAATCAACATTAGATAATTGACAATATACGCCATAGAAAAATTGCGTGACTTTTATTAAGAAAACAAATCCATGATAAAAACTAAGAACTACTGATGGAATAAATAAGTCAAACCAAACTATAAATCTGTACAAGATCTAAAGTAAAACATGGTCCCATTACAACATACAAGATTTCATATCTCACAGCTCTTTTTGTTGTTTGTTTTTGTTTCTACACACACACACCCACACACACGCACAATTGTCAGCAAACTAGAAGCAATCGGCTCGATCAGGTGAAAGCTACAACATAAGTACGATTTCTTGTTTAACTGAGTAAATAATGCTGTGTTAATGTCAATACATAGCATTTTAAGTTCCAGCGCTGCACAACTGGGAATGAGGTATATGCTAATCCATCTTCTAAACTGAGAACTTTTTTATTGTACGTTTCTTATTTCTCCATCCATGAGACTTAAATCATCTGATCAAGTTATTTAAAGTCAGTTTTACTGTTGATTTAGGCGATGATGTCGATTTGTCACACATTGGATGTGTTCAACTAAATCAAAAAGAAAAGAAATATGGTTTGAGGTTATACATTTGAGGTCAAAGGCCTGAATCCTTACGGGGAAGTTTCAAGTAAATTTCACACCGATGTTGATGATGAATGTAAAAGAAAAACAAATGGACGATGCCAGGTATATGAATGGATTCAGCCGTTAGGACAGCACCTTGAAGGGAGGAACGGATGCTAAAACTAACATAGCCATGGTTTAATTAAATAGACCTGACTCTTTGGTGAACTACGGAGACTGCGAGTAGTCAAGTGTAGGTAGTGATATATTCACAAGTCAGAGAGTGGAACTGATAACTAACCAGCGTATGTATAAAGACAAAACAGCCACAAGGTGAATTGTAACCCCTTTGGTCCGCACAATTAACACACAGAACACAAACCAGGGGGTTTTGTGTAACGTAACGAATCCAGTCTTAAATGTGTGCAAAAAAAGTAAAAATATAAAGATTTAGCTCCGACACAATTCAGTGACTGAAAGGTTCTGAGCAAAAAAAAGACAGAACATGGCACAAAATCGTAAGTTATAAAAAAAACATTGCTCATGACCTAACAAATTGCGCTTAATCATAAACAAACGGAAGGCACACCTGCGGTACCTATGCCAGCCTCGACCAGTACCCCTTCCTCCTTCCTTTTTCGAGTGAGAACTTAAGTTTGTTAAAAAAAGTTAAGAAAAAAAATGTGACCTTACATGGATGGAGAACAAGACACACCCACTAACAGCAGCAACTCAATCTGTGATCACTTGTGAGATACCATAACAGTGCATTGACCCTCCTGAGAAACACCCTAACGATTCCCTAAACAACAGTAATAGTACATAAGTCTGCCAGGAGGCCATCTTGGAGGATTGTAGAGGTTTCCTACTAGTCAGTGATAACCAGGCTAGCCTCTGTGTGCATCCCGAAGCTAAACCATTAAAGAGTTAAATGTTTTCAAAAAGGGGGAGGGATAGGAGTCGGACCTTTGACCCCTACTCTTGCTGATTTTATCTAAGTGTCAAAAGCCCCGCCCCATTGTTATTTATTCGGTTTTTTTGTTTTTAAAAATCACAGATGCAGGTCAGCTTGTCTCTTCTGCTTCTTCTGGCCTGGCAGCCCTACCCCTACACCCCACCCCACCTCACAGGTCGGTCGGGAAGGGCAGGTGGGAGCGGAGGGGGGGGAAGCCTGGAGGAGTCAGGGCTTCACTTGGCATTTTGTGAGTGTGTGGAGAAGATAAGAGGAAGCACAGAGTGGGGGTGATGGGGTAGGGTGAGGGGGCAGTAGAGGTATTATCCATCCGGGGGTGTAGGTGGGTGGAGATGGGAGAATATTGGTGGAGGGGAAGAGGAAACGGTAGAACGAGAGGAGAGATTCTCTCCCAAGTTGTGTAGGGTAGAGAGAGAGAGAGAGAGAGAGAGAGAGAGAGAGAGAGAGAGAGAGAGAGAGAGAGAGAGAGAGAGAGAGAGAGAGAGAGAGAGAGAGAGAGAGAGAGAGAGAGAGAGAGAGAGAGAGAGAGAGAAAGACTGATGTGTGTCCGTTGTGTGCCCCCCGGACTACACAGGGTTAATGGAGGACGTTTAGAAAGGGAGGGGTGGTGGACCCGGTTTAGAGTTAAAAGCATTTAACTCTCCTCAAAGTCCTGAGGTGGAGACTCCAGCTTGGTCTTCTTTGTGGGCGGGGCTTCCTCTTCCAGGTCCTACCAATCACATAGTTGCACATGTTAATTGACAAATTAAAAAATATTATTCCTTGAGGGTTATTACAACAGTACTAGAAATCTGACAAAAATATTTTCAATACTATTGAATATCTCACTTACTTGGATCATAATTTCTCAAATAAAATCATATTAAAAGTATAAAAAAGGTAATAAATCGAATGGTTGAGGAGGTGGACCATGTATTGACCATTGAAATATGTTAATGTATTTAAAGTAAGACCATCATCATTAATTCAATTATTCAATGTGGAGATTAGGACCAGGCAAGGAATTATGCGCAAGCATTTGAATTTCAAGACAATCTACAGCCCAAAAAAAAAGATGAAGAGAAATTATATAAACACAAAAGACACCTACATAATACATAGCATTCAAAGCATTATAAATTAAAAACAACCTCCCAGTTCTCTACGACTGAATCTAACTGACCACTACCGGGTGGACCAGCATGACCAGGGACAAGTATGTACAGACTATTAACAGGTGACTGGATGGTGGAGCGCGACGCATGCAGAGCTCCCTACCTGAGAGGCTTTGCTGTCGGGAGAGTGCTTCTCGTCCGTAGCCCCGCTGTCCCTCTTCACACTGGCGGCCCGCTCCAAGCTGTCCGATGAAGGCAGGCTCTTCCCTGAACACACACATCCGGACAATAGGACACGTTTATGATTTTCAACAACAACTAGGAAAACCTAAACACCAAACCGGTCCTAAGAGCCGCAAGCAAGCAGTATATTTTTTTGCTCCTTGTAAAGACGGGTATTTCAGCTACTTAGCACCACCGTGTGGTTCCCTGGTGAAAATGAATTTTCTGTGTGTCTTTATATGTTTGCATGTCTCAAGAGTGTGTGCCGTGTCCCAATGTGTCTGTATGCGCGTGATGCGGGTGTCAGACCTCTCTTGCTGTCGGGGCTCTGGTCGTTCTTGGCGTCGCTGTCCCGGTGGGAGCAGATGGTGCTGGCATCAGGAGCAGGACTGGTGCTGCAGCTGTTCTCCTGCTTCACCGGAGACGAGTCCGCGATGGAACTCTGGTTGCTGTTGTCGTCTGAAAGACACAATAAACACAAGAAGGAATGTGTTTATCCAAGGCAACTAAGTGATTATTTTTCAGGAGCAGGCCTGAGATAGGGAATATTGCTCAGTGGTGCCTACAGGTAGACTAAGGGCATTGGGGATCGAACCTAGAATGTCTTCCCCTATTTACCAAAAAAGGGAATATTCTTTACTATTATTATTACTCATAATGTGTCTGAATTGTTTTGATGCAATATTAATAACAATACACTTCAAACCTAGAGTCAAAAAGTGCTTCCCATAATTCATAATACAAACAGAGTTTAAATTATGATCAAGCGACACATGCCAACATGCTGTTGTCTATTCAACGAAAGTCAGACAGACAGACAAACCAATATTTTGAATGTATGTAGATGACGTGGTATGTAAACGGGACTAGAGACGATATACAAACAATATTCAAATAATACATGTCATATTATGTACTTACCATGCATGTCCATCATCCCGGGAGACGAACTGTTCTCAGGCGTGGTAAGCTCCGAGCCATACTTCTCATCTT
Organism: Lota lota; assembly: GCA_026745465.1. Lineage (NCBI taxonomy): Eukaryota > Metazoa > Chordata > Actinopteri > Gadiformes > Lotidae > Lota > Lota lota. The sequence goes on from JACYXH010000753.1 coordinate 409,679, forward strand.
TGCCCTTCTTCTTATTCTTGCTTTTCTAAAAAAGAGAAGAAATAAAAGACAACATCAAACGGTGTTGAGCTGCATAGCAAAACATGCGTGTTCACCTAAACAAAGATACATGTAAAATAATCAATAATATAAAAGGTGTACAAAACAATATGCAACAATTCAGTTAAATTAAAAGTTGATACAATATCGTAGAGGTTTCCTTTGATGTGTGTGTGTGTGTGTGTGTGTGTGGGGGGGGGGGGGGGGGGGGGGGGGGGGGGGGTTAAGCACGTGTTTTAATCACACCGTAAATGTCAACTAGTCTCCCCATCCAGATGCGAACTTACATCGTCTGCTGATTTGGGTTCCGTTACTGGGACCCACTTGTAGATACGCAGAGATGTGTCTCCAACAGTCACCCATTTCTTTTCCCTGAGAGAGAAAAGATAAGTATAAATTCTAACGTCTATATATGCTGAACTGGCGCTTCATGATACATATCAAAAGTTGGATACTTTCGTCAAAAGGTATCCCAAAAAACGAGAGAGCGCAACTTCTAGTTGATACAGTGACTTGTATCAGTGGGGAGTTTTCGGTGAACAAGCACATAAAATGGAGGACATTTCGCTATATAACATGAAATTATATAACTGCGGGAATTCTAATACAAAGATCATCATTAACTACAAGTGTCTACCAAAATAAATCCACGAATACAACATCAAACCGTGTCCGTTTTATTTTCTAAAGCCTTAAAACTGAGTCATTGCGTGTTCAGCCGTGCACAGCAGCCTACTTCCCTCTCCCAGCCCCCACCGCCGTGTTCTCTATTGGAGCTAAAGGGCGACTGAAGCGCTTCATTTAAAACTCCAGACGGACTAAACTACTCCCACTCGGCAGCGCCGTCGTCATATTGTGTCTAAGTGAGAGTTATTGAACGTTTTCAGCCGTTCCCCTGCCTTAACAGTAGTCTAAAAACGCGCACACCAGCGGGCAGGAGAAAAGGGAATGGCTTCATGTGACTGTCGAAATGGCTACTGGGTTCAACCGTTTAAAAAAAAAAAATCTACACAGAAAAAAGGCATCCCTGTCGAATAGTTCCCTAAACTCAAAAGTGTACAACATTGCACGAGTGCGCCCCAGTGCACCTGAGTTGCAAGTACATCTCTGAATTGCGCTCAAAATACCCTTTCAATCAAATTCATCCCCGATTCGTTCTCGCTCGTTCCCTCTCCTCCCCCCTCAACAAGCAAGCCTTTCTTGTGTTAGGTAACAAAGGGTGGATTTTTTTTCTTTCTCTTACCATTTTCGTACTTTCTCGATAGCGGCCATAACCCGCTTGATGTCATCTTTTGCCCTGCTCCGGGTCTCCGCGCGGACCGACCTGCCCGACATTGCCGTGGTGGGTATAATATTTTTTAAAGCTCGCCGGCAGTTCAGACACAATGCAAACAGTACAGCGCACAGAGCAGGCAACGCGCTTGCGCGGACCGGAGACGAGAGAGAAAAGGGAGCCTGCAGCTGCACTGAAGGGAGAGGCGTTCAGTCTACCCGCTGTGTGTGATCCGAGAACAAAGAGGGACATTACTCGTACTCAAATATAATGCGTAACTGAATAATAGCTGTAATATGTACGCTTGTTTCGATTTTTGTTACTTTGGTAGTTACAAATATGGAATCGTTTTGAAGGCTTGCATGTGTAGTTTTTGTAAGCCATGGTGCAACGATGTTCCACTTCCCTAGAACTGAGTGTTGACGTCCGCTGTTTGGCTTGATTTACAATAAAATAAACTACTATGTAGCTGTTATAATCAGTTTATGCTATTTCATGACCAAACTGGCGCATGTAATCGCGTATGCTTATGTTGTAATTACCTCGGGAGCACCTATTTCATTACATAATTAAATGTGTTCACGAATTGTCATACATCTTGATAAAATAGCATGTGTGCCTACCATAGGAGACTCATCTCAAAAGTCTCATCTCAAAAACGTTATATTGATTCACAGTCAAAGTAGGAGACCATACAATTGTAAAATCGAAATGTGAGCTATCAATAATTTAATAATAACTTGCTGTTTTACCACTTAGCGTCCACATTTTGGCATATATCCGTTTAAATTTACCCCGCAACTTGTTTGGCAAAACAAAAATAAAGAATTTAATTCCTAAAAAAAAACGAATGACTAAAATGTAAATGTGAAATACACTCAATAATTATTCTCAAGTTACCTGAAACCCCCCAATTTCAATGACACAAGGTTTTGTTCATTTATAAAAGCCTATTAATTAGCTCGCTAACATTTTGCTCTCTGAAGAACGCAATGAATTATCAGTGGTGTAAACAGTTCTTTAGAATTGTGTTGTCGTTGGTTTTTTACCTGTTTCTGTTTAAACATTTAGAATGTTTTCATTCAAATACACATTTGATAAAAAATGTGTTCTGTGTCAGTTATTAATTTGTACATGAATCATACACACCAGTTATCTCCCTCAAGCAATTAGGAAAATGATTCCAGCTGTTTTATTCTTTAGTCTTGGAAGATAATGGAGACCAACGAAGCAGAGGTCAGAGAGAACCAGAGTGGATTTTTTCAATGTTTTAGACGGATCGTCTTGCATTGTTTCTCTTACTGGACCACAGATGAAAGGACGCAGCAGAACGCAAGAAAGGACATAGAGTTCTCCAACTACGTCGCCGGCATCACCAGGTCCAGATGGTTCTACGCTGGGATCATGCTGACCATCTTCCTGGATGCCATCCTCAGCGCCCTGGAGACCAACCACCATGTGAAGCTACAACTCGGCAGCTTCTTCCAGGTCATCGACGAGCTGTTCGTCGCAGTCTACGCCATGGAGTTCCTCCTGAAGGTGTACGTGGAGCCCGTGAACTTCTGGAAGACCAAGAATAACGTGTTTGACGTGGCACTTTTGGTCGTGTCCTTGCCACCCATTTTCGCGGACTCGGGCGCGTCTAGCACTGTGGAGTCCCTGGGGTTTGTCCGCTCCTGCCGCTCCCTGCGGGTCATCAAGGTGTCCTCCATGCCTTTGGTCAAGGTGCTCTTTACGGCCCTCTACAGGACCGTGAAGAGCGTGATGGACGTCCTCTGCCTCATCTTCCTGCTGGTGTTCATCTTCGCAGTGATCGGCACCCAGTGTTTCGGGGACCTCGACGGCGGCGACCCGGTCCACTGGGGAGACCTTGACAGAGCGATTTTCACCCTCTTCAGCATGGTCACGGTGGATGGGTGGACATACTATCAGGAGGAACTGGACCGGCAGGTCGTCGGCCACACGCGCGTCTTCACCATCGTCTTCATCGTCCTGGGCAACTTCATCCTCGTCAACATATACTCAGCGCTGGTGCTGACGGAGATCCACCACTCCATGGACTGCTTTGAGAGCAGACAACAGGCGGAGAGGCTGCGTTTGCAGGCCCTCAAGAAGCACGCCGTGGGCCAGAGGCACAAGGAGGAGATGAGGGAGCGGCAGAAGCTCAGAGCTGGGGACGCAAGCCTCTTCCACCGGCTGGTGCCAGGCTTCAAGCGGTTGCTGTGCCCCAATGACCTCATGGTGACGGAGGACCCATGCAGCAGCTTGACCTTTGCGGACGTCTACCTCATTAGCCTTGAAGATCAGGACCACACCACCAGGAAGCTGCGGCGCCTGTACGGCGACATCGCCGCTACATTGGGCAAAATGGAGGAGGAGCAGGAGAATAGGAGAGCGGTTATTGTAGAAGAGAAGGGAATGGAATAGTTTTATATGGGAGGGGATGTTTATTTACCTTTTTTTATCAGAAGACTAAAATGCAAAATATAAATAAAAGTTAGTGCTTGTGTGATCGCTAGCGCCTCGTGTGAACTTCACTGAACTGTACTTTACAGTTCTTTACAAAATAAAGTTACTTTACAAAAGTAAAGTAACTTATTTTGTGTCTATGCTTGCATGAACTTGTAATGAAATGCAAACCATGTACGATTATAGGCCAACAATGTTGTTCAAAAGATCAAAGATATTTTTCTCGTCGTTGACAAGTGTATAATGTCTCTACAAAACATGAGTTGTACTTGTTGTCATAGTTGTATTTCCATCTATTTCGATAGGTCAATGATTTTGATGCAGCAGGTACGTCATCAACTCGCGCCGGACGGTAGGGACAACACTGCTAAATTAAGTGGTGGTATGAGTAAAGCAACGTATTTACAGGATTTAAGTTAGCGATATTACATCGACAAACAAACTAAATAATTCAGTTACGGTGATCGGGTTAGTCAAATTAATTGGGCATTAAATATTTTATTTATTTGAATGAAAGCGACAGTGCGAGCAGCACGCATGTGTCAAACGTTCAGGTGGACACGTTACAATTCATAGGGTTTGTTTTGTTGGCTGAGGTAATTATATAATACAAGAGGCTCGTGTTTTGGCTGCATTGTACTCAATAAACATGAACGAACAAGGTTAGTTGCTCCGTCTTCTCGTCGCAATACATTTGACAACAAACTCGCTTTGTCATGCATCGCACATCATCTGACACTGTCTTTCGCTAGAGCTTGTGGAGTACTTCAGGACGCAGATGGGGAAAGACCCCGACATGGCATCTGCAGTAGCTGCCATCCGCACACTACTCGAGTTCCTCAAGAGGGACAAAGGTCTACCAATTCTAGTTATTTGTCAATTACAAAATATTGTGTCATATGTTATTGCACGAATGCCACTAATCAACCTAACTAGTGGGATATCTCTGGACCCTATCCTTTCAGGAGAAACACTCTTCGGGCTAAGGGAGAGTCTGACCTGGGCTACAGACTGTCTGACGGGGGTGGACTCCTCCGTGGCTGTGTCTTCTGCGGGGGAACTCTTCCTACGATTCATTAGCCTGACATCGTTGGAACACCAGGTAGAGTGCACTCGAAAAGTTGATGGGATGCTTATTAATAATAAATAATAAACAGCTATAAGAATAATCTTTACGTACTTTGGTTAAGTTTGGCATGGAAGTAACAGGAGATTCATCATCCCAATTCTCAACCCCTACACAAAATACATTTTAGAACCCTACCAATGATATTCTCCTGTTAATGATCGACAAGTGTTTTCAGGTGTAACTGTGGTTGTTCCAGGACTTATCGCGCTGTAAGAAGGTGATGGAGGAGCGAGGAGAGTTGTTTCTGCAGAAGATCTCCATGTCCAGAGCCAAGGTGGCAAAACTCTGCCACACGTTCATCAAAGATGGCGCAGTGAGTTTTTCAAAAGCAGCAAACCATGTGTAACAGAGGGAGGATAAACCGCAAATCCAGGGTGAACCGGACTCTCCCAATACATTAAGAACGATATAACCACCGATCTGAATGCCTTTAGTCATATGGCTAAGCAGTTAGAGCATTTGTCTTCCAACCCATGTTAAAGGGGCTTTGCATTCTCCATTGGGCTGATTCTGAAAAACCTTTTTTGATGTTGCAGACTACAATATTATCCACAATGTATGAAGCAGGACTCTCTTATATGATAAAATAGCCAAGTGTGACGGTTCCCCTTTATGCTCACTGTTATTTTGCTGATCCTAGCCGGCGGTTGCCCCGATCTTTTCTTTTTTATCCAGAAAATCCTGACCCACTCGTATTCCCGTGTGGTCCTGAGGGTGCTGGAGAAAGCGGCAGCAGAGAAGAAGAGGTTCTCCGTGTACGTCACAGAGTCCCAGCCAGACGCAGCTGGGTGAGGGCAGACACATCGGTCATATGAGAAAAACACTTCCCTATCTCTTGGTTCTATATTGAAGCACTAAAAGCGGTTCCTTTGCTCATTTTGTCGTTTGTCCCCCCCCCCCCCCCCCCCGTTTGAGTTGGGGGGGGGGGGGGGGGGGGGTCGTCATTTTTCAAGAAAGTATGTTATTTAGTCAAGGGGTTTGAATGTTGGGTTGACTCCCTGCTGAAAGGTTCTGGGTTCAAACCCCAATGCCCACAGTCAACCTGTAAGCATCCTTGAGCAAGATGCTCTAACCCATACCTGTTCCTCGGGTACATCACTGGTAAATTACTAAAGAGCACTGTAAAATCATTAATAAAAAGAACGATCATTTGTTAATATTTCTATTTTGGCACAGTTGAATAGTTGACTGATGCAAACATGGAAATGACTAACAAGGTTTCCCACTGCCTTTTAACTATTCATTTTTCTTGTATTATATTTCTTGGTTTTCAGCGAACAGATGGCTGAAGCCCTGAGGAAACTTGATGTTCCGGTGACCTGTGGTCCTGGATGCAGCCGTGGGGTAGATATACATGTTATTGGTTATTAGTATTATATGTTTCTTGAGATATATCAAGTTATGACACATTTCTAGGGATGTAATGTACTACAATATAACATTTGACATAGATGTGATGTATCACAATATAACATCTTTCTACGGATGATATATAACATCAATTTCTATTGAGGTCATAACCTGTAAACAAAATGAAACCCATTCTTGTTTTGTCTTACTCCAGACCTCCGTATTGTGTTTCCTGTTTCCTGTTTGTTTATTATTTATTCATCTTGACTGTTGTTTTTACAACTGCTGTGAGGTGACCTTGAGCATCCCGGTGCCACAAAATGCATTCTCCTTATTAGGAATACAATGAATGCAGTCGTGTTTCTGTTATTCCCCCAGCTACGTGGTGGAGAAGGTTGACTTGGTTATCGTTGGCGCCGAGGGAGTCGTGGAGAGCGGAGGGATCATCAACAAGGCACGCAAAAGCACACACACACACGATAAGTCTAGTGGTTAGGGTGTTTGACTCCCAGTCGAAAGGTACTTGGTTCGAAACCCAATTCCCATGGTCTCCCTGTAGACATCCCTGCCTGCTCATGAATCGCATATATCCATAATAAAAGTCACAGTATGTTGCTTTGGATAAAACCTGTGATCGGTTAGTTACTAAATACTAAATGGATAAAGATGTAAATGGTGCATTTGTACTAACGTGTGTGTGTGTGTGTGTGTGTGTGTGTGTGTGTGTGTGTGTGTGTGTGTGTGTGTGTGTGTGTGTGTGTGTGTGTGTGTGTGTGTGTGTGTGTGTGTGTGTGTGTGTGTGTGTGTGTGTGTGTGTGTGTGTGTGCGCGTGTGCGCGTAGATCGGGACGTACCAGATGGCAGTGTGCTCCAAGGCCCACAACAAGCTGTTCTACGTGGTGGCAGAAAGCTTTAAGTTTGTCCGCCTCTATCCCCTCAATCAGCAGGACGTGCCAGATAAGTTCAAGGTAGGATGCTGTCAGCAGGGCGGGACATGTCATGGTCTGGCGGTGGAATTGGTACATGCTGGGGGTCTTTTGCTCCCATCAAGAAGTATGTAGAAGATGAGATGATCCTAGTAACGTCTTAATGTATGAACATGGTATACATTTCGTTAAGACCTTTTTTGATGTGTTCTTTTTCTGCATGAGTGATCTCACATTAGGTTTATCTTTAATTGATCCATTCTTATTTTACAAAGAGAAGGCGTCTTTTAAAGAGCCCATCATCATAGAGCTCATTGGATGCTCGCACTTGTGATGTCACAAGCAGATATCTTTTGAAATGGCTTGTGATCATTGGTCAACCTCACACCTGGTAGTATTTTAGTATAGCATAAAAAAAAGCTATACTAATAAAGTTTGTATTAATTTGAATACCCATTTCATCAACAGTACAAGGCGGACACGTTGAAGAGCTCCCAGAACCTGTCAGAGGAGCACCCTATCATTGACTACACGCCTCCTTCTCTCATCACCCTGCTCTTCACCGACCTGGGTGTCCTAACCCCGTCCGCAGTCAGCGATGAATTGATAAAACTTTATTTATAACATCTCTACGAATAAAATAAATATCAACAAAGGCAACATTGTAACACATTTTATAATAACATATACAAATACTGTTAATTTGTGTTGCACATTTATCGTACAAAATGGATTTAATATGTTGTGATGGTGCGTAGAACGAACATTTGGGTGCATTTGAAAAGTGGGTCAGTCTTTTGTGGGAATAGAAGATAAAACGCTGCAGTCTGCACTGTGTTCGGTCAGTCGTTTTCGGCGCCGTTGGTAGCCTGTGGGGAGCCGGTCTGGGTGGAGTTCTGCAGTACATCCGTCATCTGTTTATCAAAGTCTTCCTCGCTTATCTTTCCCTTCTTCAGCTTCTTCAGCAGCCTGGTGTCATTCAGGAGCTCCTTCAGGTCCTCATCCTCCTCATCGGAACCCTGAAGTCACGTGATTGGACGAAAGAGAATAGTACTCTTTGTAAATTAAACGGTTCCGTGAAACTCTGTAATTTACGTAACCCTATTATAACACTTAAATACTGTTACTCATTACACATAGTGAGCCCATTTAAACGTTTAGGTAGAATGCAGATTATTTCATTTTTTTTGTTGGTATTTCCAGACTGCTTTTAGAACAATTTAAATAGTTGGTGAAACAAATTAATGTTAATGATTTGCTTGACAGACAACAAATATGGCTGGTTCAGCTGGGGTGGCATCATTTTCACCTTCGAATAACAAGCGGCGAAGAACATTCAAGGGCAGACGTAAAGTTAGCATTCCACCGTAACGTTTTCATTGAATGTTACACAGTCAACATAGTAGATCACTTACCTCATCAAGCTGCCTCTTGGCAGTTTTCTTCCTCTTGCGGTCCTTCTTGTTCTTCTGCTTGGACCACGACGTGTTCTTCACAACGTTCCTCCTGACCAGCGGGGCCGGGCCGCGCTCCTTCAGCTCAGCCAGCATCTTCCGTCTCAGTTTCTCCCGAGCCTTGTCCTTGTAGCGGATGGTGTCTGTGTCAATCTCCGTTCTGACAAAGTCTGGAAACGATTTGTCCTTCAGTTCGGGCATCTTGGGCATCCGCAGTAGGGCGAAACCTTTGGCCATTGCGCTAAAATCCAGATCTGGGGAAAAAAATGACCGGAAGGCTGGATGATCAGGCTAGTGTTTACAATTACAATATCCTATCCTCATCTAAGAATTATAGTCAACACTGACGTTAAAAAACTAATTTTTCCTCCGTTTTGGCCTTCTGTCCACACTGATTGAAAAAGCTGTTTCAGTTTGGTTATGCTGGTGAACGACTAGACACAAATTCATTTTCTTACATTTATCCGACGTAATGTGGACATGGCCATAAATACTGATTGTTTTCAGATCAGTGAGGTTAAGTGAGCAGTAAAAGTACGCCCCCACCTTTGACTCTGAAGATGAGGCTACACTCGTGTTTGGCGTAGGCCTGCACGCTGGAGACGTAGGCCCTCATTCCCCGGTCGTACATGGCTCGGTCGGCCAGCGCCATAGCCTTCACCTTCGGCAGGATATCCACCACATCCTGGATGGGCCCCATCCTGTCGAGGGGACACTGGAAGAGAGACGTGATTGAGATGAAGGAACTGGTTTGGGATGAGGGAATGCAAGGTAAGAACAACCATATTGCCTGAATAGATTTATGAATATGTAGCTCACTGGGTATTGTTCAAAATCATTGGATATCCAGAGTACAGAGCTGACTACCTTGTTTTAATGGATGGATTAGATGCCTAAAAATGTGGTTCTTATCCTAGAGCCCCCCACCCCTCCACTTACTTTCTGGTTGATGGACAGGAAGGTCACATAGGACTCCTCCATGGGTAACAGGAAGACCAGAGCACTTCCCTGGTTGCCGATACGTGCTGTACGTCCACAGCGATGGACAAACGCACTGAGAACGAGACACAAGTTAATGGTCAATAATTAGGTGGACAACGAAGGATAACGCCAACATATTCAAGTCAAATCTTTTCTATAACAGGATATACTAGTAGTAAAGGTTCTGAGTTCAGACCCCAAAGTCTGCAGTCTACCTGTAGGCATCCTTGGGAGGTGATGCCTAACTGCTACCTGCTCATTAATTACATGGAGCTAAATGGGGGAATATCTTTGACAAAACAAAGAAAAACCTTTACTGAATTGTAGTCCTTTACCTGGCATTACTTGGGGGGTCGTATTGTAAGACCCAGTTCACATCAGGGATATCGATTCCTCGGGCCATGACGTCTGTACACACCAGAATCCCACTAGAGTACCGTATAGGACAAAGTTAATACACAACTCAAGTAGTTCATATTGGGCAGCAGAAGTTCTCCCAATACACTTTTACATGACGACATAAGATGTACTGAAATGTAGGGTCCTCGTTACGGAACATACAGTTGAACCAACCTTTTGAGAGCCCGGAACTCTGCGAAGATCTTGTTGCGTTTGTTTTTCATCTTGCCGTGGATACAGCGGATGGAGATGTTCTTGAATAGGGACTCCAGTGCCCGGCCATAATACTCCACGGACGCGCATGTACTGAGGACGAGATGTCGTAAACCTTAAGTCACTGTCGTAATGTCAGTGCAATCAAGAGTTCAGTTTCCGAACCCTTAAAACACAACATCAGTTTATGAGGGCAGGATAGGGTAGTGACTAGGAAGTTAAGACTCTCAGTCTAAAGGTACAACAGCACAGGGTTCGATCCTCGATGTACGCAGTCTACCTCCTGCCTCCATAAACGTGACTCCTACCTGGTACTAAAGGACATTTATTTGAATTCACTGACTACATTGTTTTAGATCACCGCATTTTCTAAATGACTAAACAGTGATAGTGAATAGCATGGACGTACCTGAAAAACACAAGCTGCTTCTCATGTTTGTGCTGTCTTAGGAATGCCACCATGTTGTTAAACTTCTCCTCAATTCTACAAATCTGAAAATGGAAGAAAAGGGCAAAAGATTGATTATATTGTATGTATTGGTTACGATGTAGTAGTTACCCCATATTAGTTACTTACAGTGTAGTTCTTTAAGTAGTCACCTACGGTGTAGTTACTTAATATAAGTTACTTAGAGTGTAGTAGTTGCTTCATATTAGTTACTTACATTAGTTAGTTAGGGTGTAGTAGTTACTTCACAAATAAGTTACTTACGGTGTAGTAGTTGCAGAGTCTTGCGGGAGTCTTTTGGGTGGCGGTGGCAGCCACGCCCTTCTCCTTGACAGTGATGCGTACAGGATTCCTCAGGCCCGCCCTCACCAGCTTCTCCAGCTCCTGGGTCTGGGTGGCCGAAAACAGGCCCGTCCTCCTCTGCTTGGGCAGATAAGCCAGGATAGCGTTCAGACTGAGAAGAAAAACAACACAGGATTTGGCATGATGTTAAAATACCAGTCAATTATCATAAACTTATTGAAAATTATAGCTTGAAAATTAAATCACTTGAGACTTCAAAATGGCTCTGGATGATTAATGCGGGAAATTACAATTTTAGCATACATTTGTCTACAACAATGTATGCCACGTGTAAAAAATTTAAGCCAACCACTCATTGTTGTTATTTTCCCAAACAATAATATAATACGTTTCCCCATAAAAGCGCTTTAAGCATTCAAATAAAATCAATACTTGTTAAATACTTTTTTACATGCAAATACTTCTCCAAGACATCTGAACAGTGTGTTAGTGGGTACCTGGCCACGAAGCCCATGTCCAGCAGTCTGTCCGCCTCGTCCAGGACCAGCACGTCCAGGGTCTTGACCAGGATGGACAGATCCAGACCATCAGCCTTCCTGCGAAACATGTCCTCCAAGCGACCGGGCGTGGCGATTACTATATTGGCACTGGATGATGGTAGAGAGATCAGTATGCAGCCTGGTAGTTCCATGCTTGATTTTAATATGTCTTATTATTTTGGATAAGACTATGGGTTAGTAATATTTACCCATGTTCTTTGAACTTCTCCACGTCTTCTATGGGGTTACTGCCACCAATCAACAAAATCTGCCTGGAAAAACAGAAGATACAGATACCATGGAGTTTCTGATATGCACACATTACATGATAGGTTCATGATACATTTCATGAGTTCACCAATATTAAGTCCATCTATAAATAGCTGCATAGCTTTAATCTGATTTAGCATTGTAATCCATTAATGCATTATATAGGATTTGAATATTGACAGTTAAATTTAACACTAATAAACAAAATGGTCTCCTTCCACTCTTTGCCTACTTGAACTGCGGGAACTTCAGGAGGAATCCCTCCATCACTTCACTTATCTGAAGGGCCAACTCTCTGGTGGGAGTAATAACCAATGCACCCACCTTAAAAAAACAAAACGTGTATAAAGATACGTGTTATAGCATAGTAATGCAGTTTCACTTCAAAAAACATTCCCAATATAACAAACCCACCCATACCTGCATTTTCTTGAGTTTGTCTTCTCTTTTCAGTAGAATTTCTATTATAGGAATTACGAAAGCCAGTGTCTTCCCACTGCCAGTTACCTGGAATAATACAGAATGTAAGGCAGCTGAGGAAAGGTTTTAGGAAATAAATATTGTAATAACCGTAATTGTAATGTAGGCAATAGGCAAATTATTTAATTTGGGCACAATTAGCAACGGTAGGGTATCAATTAATGCAATAACTTTATTAAAGTAATAACAATAGCGTAGCTATTTCACTTTGTCCAACGTCTATTAGTCAATATCCATTTTATGTGGATTTTTGCCCATTTGAAATCCTGTGTGCTATTGGTGTCATGTCAAAATCGAAGTGTACATACGATTTATTTAAGGAGATGACTGTAACATTAGATTCAGTGTACACTTACCGCTTCGGCAGCAACATCCTTGTTGCGCATGAATAGTGGAATGCAGGCGGACTACAGAAAAATACCAAGAAGAGTACCATGGGTTGAGTGTTTCGTACTGGAGACTAGAGTTAATGGTTTGATCTGTGTGTGACCGTACCTGTACTGGTGTCATATGCGTAAACCTCATTTCCCTGAGCGTTTGCAATATGTTGTCGTTTAGTTTAACAGGTAGACTTTCCCACGTTCCTTCGGTTATGTTGTCCATTTTGACGACTGCTGCTCGTCCACAATGGGTCCACCTTGATCTCTTTTCCGGTACGTGGATGTTTACCGTCCGGGTCGAAACATAACTAAATTAAGGTGTCCTGGAGTATAGTTTTTCCGATTAACGCCACTTTTTCATTTTATATTGGCATAAATACTAAAAACACAATTAGTTGTTGGATGAACCGTACCTTATGCGCATTTAAATAATTTAGAGTGAATTACATTATACGATTCCATTCGAAATATTTACTTTGGATTGTATTTTCTTAAAATGTTAACAATTGTAGAGACATATTATTCAGGAAATAAGCATTTATTTATGACGTTTTATTACAAAGGAATGGAGATCTTCGGTTTTACACACGCACACACGGACGGAAAGTTGATGGACTAGAACAGGGGTATTCAACTAAAATTTAAAGAGGTCCAGTTAGAGACAAATTCTTGAAGCAAAGGTCCAGAAGATCATAATGTTTAACTATTTAGTGTGATATATATTTAAGTAGCTTAGTATTTGTGTCAACATCTGCATGTAATCAATACCTGACTGTCAAATCAAATGAATTCAGTACGATTCGAAAACGTTTTGACAATATTTATTGTCACGTAACATAGAACTGAACATACAGTATATGTATGACTGCAGATATAAAATAAAATTGTAAAATAACACATCTTAACAATTGAACAGTTGTATCACTTTCTTCCCCTCTTATATCCCACTCACCCACTTTTTTTGCTCAGTGAGAGAATTGAGCTCTAGCTCATCCTGCCAGTATTTTAAATCTGGGCTTGAATGGGGTCAGGCCCATTCTCATACACGTGTGGATGTGCTCATTGGTGAGCCTGGAACGATATTTAGTTTTGATGATGTTCATTGTGGAGAAAGCTGCCTCGCAGTTCTACGAATGTGCTGCCAAACATGGTCAAGATGTACAGGGCTACTTTCCTCAGACCCGGGAAAGCTGTCTCAGAGACCATTTGGAGCCAGAAAGTGGAAGGGTCAGTTCTTACAAACTGCTCTTTCAGGGCCACATCTGCTTGGAGATCAACCAATTGCAACTGGAGAGGCCCAGTATTTACCCATTTAAAGTGCTGTGTGACTTCCTTTGAGAACCCCCTGACATCTGTGATGAGAAAGGGGTTCTGAATGAATATGGTGAGCTGCTGTCCAAAGCTGAAGCTGTCAAAACGATTGCTGAAGTTTACAATCAGCTTATCAATAACATCAATAAAAGAAGACACATCTCTCTGTCCCTGAACCTGCACTGATGGGAAGTGTGCATAGTCTCCCTGCAGGTCTTCCTTGAACACCTCAAGTTTCCTCTGAAAGGAGCAGACAGCTGTCAGTTCAATCAGTTCACAAATTGAATTGTCCTTGGCCTGTAGCCTCAAATTCAGTTCATTCAGATGTGAAGTGATATCAACTGAAAGGGCCATATTATCCATCTGTTTCTCATTTTCTAAAAAAGAGAGAACTGTGTTGCCTTCTGACTTCCAAGCTCTGCCAAGAAAGCTGCTACTTCCTTCCTGATGGACCAAAAGCGCTCTAACACCTTGCCTTTACTGAGCCATCTCACATTGTTGTGCAGCAAAGGATCATCAGCATTGGTATCAACTTCTCTGAGGAATTCCCTAAGCATGCGATGCTGGTAGGAAGAGGATGCCCTGAGAAAATTGATCATTTTCATCATTGTATTCATCACCTCAGCATGCTCATCTGACAGGGAGGCGCAGAGGACAGATTGATGAATGATGCAAAGGTAAGCTATGAGCTCAGGATTGTCCTCTTTCGGTCTTGCTACAGCTCCTTTCTCTCTCCCTATCATAGCAGGGGCTCCATCTGTGGTTATTGAAACCACTTGGTTTGGCTCTTTTCCTCTTTGTTAACATCTCCTTAATGGCCAGGTAGATGTCTTCTCCTCTTGTACTGGTCTGAAGGGGAGTGACACCTAATAGGTCTTCACAGAACACTTTCTTGTCTATGTTGGAAAATCTGACATACACTAACAGCTGAGCATTGTCACATATGTCAGTGGACTCATCCACAGCTAAGCCTACACATGGTGCCTTATGCATGGCTTCGTCTAACTGGGTTAGCACATCCTGAGTTAGCATTTAACTTTTCTTTGTGGCAGATGATGCAGACATGGGTATTTGCTTTATTTTATCACAAAGCTCTTGATTTTGTTTTCCCTCAAATAGTGTTTCAGCTACTGCACTCATGCATTCTTTGACAACCCCTCCATCAGCAAATGGCTTTTTGTGTTGACCCAAAATCCAAGCAACTCTGACACTCATGAGCACGTTGTTGGGCAGTGAATGTGTGGTTCAGGATCCTGGTGGACTGGTCATATTGGGCTCTGAGATTACTTATTTTCTTTGATCTCACTTCATATTTGAGTGGGTATGTTTGCTCAAAACCTTTATGTTTTGTCTCATAATTGCGTTTCACATTGGCACTTTCAATAAGTGCCACGGTTTCTGAACATATGAGACACACTGGTTTAGTGCTCCCAGTGGGAAGTATGAACAGAAATGAGTCTGTCCATTCCGGATTAAATGCTCTATTTTCACTGTCCACTTTGCTTTTTTTGGTGAGCGCCATTTGTTCCTTATCTTTCTCTCGTCAGTCGTCTGTATCTCTTCCTTTCTCCGTCTCACTCGTCTGTATCTCTCTCTTTGTTTTCTCTACCTGTATATCTATCTTTATTTTTCTTTCTGCCATCTGTTCATGTGTAACTTGCCTCTAACTTATCTGTCTTCAGAGTCGCAATGTTTACCGCCTGGAATGCACAGCGTGGTATCACGTGGGATGGCTGAACTCGCATGCAATTGGTCTGTACGTTTCCTCATCCACTAAACCGCTAACGTAAAGACTACAGAAGCTGCGCCCGTTAAAACAGAAGCGCCCCGTCGTTTTTTAAATCATAACCTTCTGTTTTGGCTGTAGGTCCGGGTCCGTATGGGACGGCTTCTGGGTCCGGACCTACTGTTACTGACCTATGGACTAGAAGTTCCAGTTATAATAAAGTTGAGGGATTCTTGTGCTTATTTGCGACTAAGATAAAAACATTTACTGTTTGTTCATTTAAAAGAGAAAACGGATTATTTGAGGAAATGGACAGACTGTTAGGATGATTACTGCACAGCACATGGCTATCCAGATATTGTTGCATCATATATAGAGCAGGTGGCACCTGAAACGGTTTGCCAACGCCCCTGGGTGTGCAGATATTTAACTCAAAAGGACTGACAAGGTGTGGTTTAACTTCAATTAAGTCACACGTTTGAAACACCCTTCGGTTCATTGTAAGCTTCAAATGATTCCATGCGTGTATAGGGCCAAAATAAAACATATACAAAAAGTAGGACGCAGAAAACTCATATCACTCTTAATTTACTTGAATGTCCATTTCTAAGTGAGGGTTAACTTGGTTCTACTGTATTCTCTTCATTGAATTGCATGTTTGGTCTGTCCCTGGTTTATAAGGTCTATGGTGTTATGATTGTATAAAGCACTCCTATGAAATGGAAGATTCCTGCATGACATTCATGAGCACATAGCCCTTAATTAAAACCATTTTTATTTCATTTTTAAAACAAACCCAAAAAAAAGGATTTTACAGGATTTATTACAAAATCTGGGCAATTTTTTTTTCCACAGACAAACATTCTACATTTGTACAGATCGATCAGTTACCTTTTATTTTATGTAAATCACATAACGGGAGGAGTAGGAATACAGAGCATTCAAGCCCGCTCAAACTCACCAGAAAAAGTGATGTACAAAATCGAGGCATATTCAAAAAAGACAACATTCACGATGGTGCAAAAAGGTGGTATTAGAAATGCCTTGGATACAATTTTATCAATTGTGAAAAAAATTCAATTCTAATGCATCCTTCAGAGGTAATGTTGCACCACAATGGATGCACTCCAGGAACAGAAAAACAAACAAAAAAACCTCCAAAACTGCAGATCATTTCATAACTTAAAATCCCCCACCCAAACAGAATTACTTTTTGTTTAAAAAAGGAGACGCAACTAAAGCAGAACATACAATGATCCGGTTACAGCCTACCCAGCACCTAGCATTGATTCCTTTGTAACATATCAGGTATTCTTGGCTTTGGGATTACAACCATCGTAGTGCAGTTTCAACCCAAGAACTAAGAAGTCTTACTTATTTTATTTTCCAAGAACTGAAGTGGATTGATGTGAAGCGGATACATTTTATGAACGTTCTGAAATTGGTAATCTTCCAGGGGCAACTATGGGTAAAATCATATCTTTTTGAGTATAAGGGTGTTAAACAGTTTAGCCGTGCTGACAAAAAAAATTAACTGGAATCAGCAATTTCTAGCATGGCTTGCTATTGATGGGTCTTTAACTTTCTCTAGAAGCCTTTCTATATACATTTACACACTTACATTGGGACCCTTGATTAATGTCCCTTGCGTTTCAAGCCTTTTAAATGGTGCATTCATTTTTGTCCTGTTTGCAATAGTCATTGTCCAGAAGAGGCTCCGGTAACGATGACCCCTGACCCCTGGCATGGCTGTCCATCAGTGCGCATTATAAGTTAAATTCCCATCCATGTTCACCTATTACTGTACATTTCTGAGCCAAACGGTCATTCATGCCAACATACATCTTCATAAGCAAGGTATTCAATAGTAATCCAGGTATATAACTACTCCGTAAAAGAAATTAGAGGGGTGAGGGGGATGTTGATGACAAAGCTGAGGTGGGGTGGGGAAGAATGTTTTGGAGTTCAAAATGAATACAATTGTTATACAACCACATTGGTAAATATGGATTAACCAGGGGAAATGAAAAACAAAACTCCATTACGCCATCGTACATTGGGGCCATCACCTTGTCTCCTTTCTAAAGAGAAAGTAACCGTCTTGGAGGTGAAGAGAACAGTAGCGCACACAGAAGGGGGGGGGGGGGGGGGGGTGCTTAACACGTTACACCACTCGCCGGACCTCGAAGAACCTCTTCAGGTAGTAAATCTGTCCGAGCGTCATGGCAACGAGCACAAGGGCTTCGAAGAAGGACCACAGCACCACTCTGCTGTTTGTGTTGTCGTTGACTAGGAAGAGGGGGAAAGTGGACATGCTTCAGTATTTATCTCTCTGAAATGCAACACCCTCTGTAAGTGTCATGTGATGAACTCACTGGCTCTGTGTATCCTCTCGCGGACCTCCATGTACTCCTGCTCATGTTTCACAGCCGTCATGGCCACAGCTAGCTCGTTGATCATCTCCTCCAGCTTGTTTTGGTGAGCTAAAATAAAAATACAAACATAAACAGTCATTCACTAAAGAAGCAGTTTTAACAGAACAAACAAGCACAGCCAAAATCAATGCATGTAATTACGTTCTCGCCGTTAAAAACTGACCCGTGCATGATAGATACACTCACTATAGTAAATGCGCTACTAGGAAAACCTGCCCTGTTCACAAGGTCCACAAACCATTCAAATAATACATGTTTTCACTCATAAATGTATAGCACTCAATGTTAGTTCACACTGCAGGGCCACAGCAGTGGTTAACTAGAGCTCAGTGCAGTGTTACACAAGCAAAAAAATTATAATAATAAAAGCATGTTTAACATGTCCTGCAGCCTACCGTCCCAGCTGTCACCACCTAGAAAGAGTAAAACAGTTCCCAAGGAAAGGTTAAGGAAGGAAGAAGAAGGAAAGGAAACGCAATCAAAGACAGAAAGGGGGTGGGGGGAGATGACGCACAGATATAAAAAGTAGGGCCTGTGAGTTTTGTGTCGTACAAAAAAGAAAAAGACGCTTCTACCTTCTGTTTCCATGTCTTGTCCTTTGGGCGCCTCGCCGATGTCGATGGTGAACATGACGATCTTAGGTGTCATGGTGGACATCTTGTTGCTGAAGCAGAACTTATAGATACCATCCATGTGTGCTGCCACGGAATACTTTCCGCTGGACTCACGGTCGCCTTTGTAAATCTGTTTACCGTCAGGACCAGTTATCTGCGAATGAAACAATAGCATATTGGCATGACATTTTTAATTGCTGCCGAAGAATACACAGGCTCGGTGATATCACATTGGTGATAACATATGGCGCGGTTTATGCGCTCAAATGTACAATATTACACACAATCACAGCTATGTTGTCAACGGTAGTAGCATACTGCAACGTTCTTTTATTTTTTTATATTTTTTCATCATTAAAATGGACAATGATGACAGGATTATTTTGACAGGTGAAGGATAAACACCGGGGCTAATTTTAGCTCCATTTAGCCATTAGCTAACCACTTCCTATAGCGAACATTTTAAGAAATGCCATCAACAGCCTCAAAGTAATGTTAATTACACGTATAACTGCAGTCCTAAGTTAATGGTTGTATGATCCAGGCACCGATCTTGGTAAATGAACGCAATGTTTAGACATTCAGGGCACTTGGGTTCCCAACACCACGCCGTCCACAGGCCTTGAAACACACAAGTTTAAAGAAGAATCCTCATATTTAGTTAGTGTTGCATCTCACCTCAACATCAATGTCCAGAAAGCCCCCTTCAGCAACTTCAAACATAAGACCCATTTTGGTTCCGGAGTTGACCCGCTCGTAGAAGCACTCTTCTGCATGGGCGTCTATGCTAACGAAATACCCCGACGCAGTGGACGACAAGACGGCCAGAAGCACAACGAGCTCCGACAAAGTGAACATCTTTTAACTTTGTACGGTAGAGTTTATCAATTACTCAATTTATAACGATAATTTGTTGTCCTGTCACTAAAATAACACAGGGACGATGTTATATTGAGCACAAGGGCACCAGTTCTGAAGCTATTTGGCTAGTCTGTGGTTGCAGGAGAGCTTTCTGACCAGTGATAGCGCAGCGAGCGCATCGATGCTGTGTGATTGCCACGTACTATATGGATTTACACGGCAAGCAGAGAGGGACAAATCTACTAAGGGCTTTTTTGCACATCTTATAAGGTCAAGAATTATAAGAAGTTTTGTAAAAAACCGCATTAACAAATATGTAAATAATAGTAAATATTTTACATTGGCTGACTGTTGTAATGCTTTTAAGTGTCAACTATTGTTTTTCTTTCACCTTGTATACAATTGACCATTGTACAGCTGATTTAACATCTGATTTAGTAATATAATCTAGAAGTCACTTTTTGTGTATACGCTTGTTTCCAAGTTGTATTGGAATTATAGCCTTCTTCCATATCTAATGCAAATATGTCTAAAAGGGTTTTATGAGAAAAAGCACGGGGGTCTGAATTAGAGAATGAGAGATGAATCCATTCATTATGGATTAGAATCAGTGAGTGTTGATATGGCCTGCTAAAAAAAAAATAAAAAATAAAAATAACACTATCGATAATGATATGAAAATAAATCTGTTCATAAATTAATATTATTGATTTTAATCAAGAGGGGTTGCTCCAAGTATATGGAATATCATTTTTTAGTGCAGCTTGTTATTGTTGCCTCCTAAGTTTTCCAGTTCCCCCGTTTCCGAGGTCCAGTATAGTTCCCGAACGCATCCCGAGCTGTCGAAACGTTGTATCGCAGCACGCTTGCGCACGGAGAAAGTGATAGGCCTCTTTAATATAACTCACTTAGGACGCCGGTTGGCCAAGGCCCTGTTGTTTTTCATTACAAGGGAGGGGCTCCGGTTGACTGTGGCTACACTGGACGATAAATCACACGAACCCTTTATTGTGTCGCATGTTTGGTGACGTCCAATTATCGACTTGTTCTGAAGTCTCTGGGGCCGAGGCCTAGAGACTTTTCCTAGCTATCGTTATTAATATTTCCAGTCACTGCCAGTGTTTTGATGCGGGTTCTGACTGGGTGTGGACTAATGAAGCGCTTTACTGTGTGTTAAAAGGCGTCAATAGTTGGAAACGTCTGCCAGCTAGTAAAAGCATTCAAACTCCAAGCGAGGAAGTGAGGAGCGAAAAAAATGACATCTCGAAGGTAAGGGGACTAGAAAACAATGTTATGGGGACTAACGTCTGTTGAGCTCATAAACAACGCTGGTTGGTGGTACATTGATCGTGCATCGTGTTCCTCTTGTTACAGAAGCGTACCAAGTATCCAATAAGGATGTGTACCGGTAACTTAGTAACGTTACATAGGTTTAATGAACGCTACATAACTGTTGATCGAAGCCCACTTGGTAGTACACACTTAAACAATCACACACAACACGCATGCAAAGTAGTTATTCGGTGCTTCTATCCCAGAAGAACCGCAGAACTGCTCTATTATGGTGCTGTGTTCTGATCTCCATGATACGGTATTGTCTGCTGATGAATCCACATCCATACATAAAATGTCAGTGTTTTCATTTCAAGCCAGGGAATACGTAGAACAGGCATTGAGTTTGAACTAAAATATGTATTCAATAGAGACGATAGTCTATATGCACGCACTATTGTTTATATCTATATATCTGTATATATATCTCTCTCTCTATCTATCTATCTATCTATCTATCTATCTATCTATCTATCTATCTATCTATCTATCTATCTATCTATCTATCTATCTCTATATATCTATATATCTATATATCTATATATATATCTATAGGGTTAGACATTTAACTTGTCGTATGGTTAGGTGGTTCCACCCGAACATCACCGGCGTGGAGGCTGAGAATCTACTGTTAACTCGCGGAGTGGACGGGAGCTTCTTGGCCAGACCGAGTAAAAGTAACCCGGGCGACTTTACTCTCTCAGTACGGTAAGCAGTATAACCCGGGAAGTTTAGAACACCCTTCTCCCACTTCCTAATAAGGGAATACAACAAATATGTTGGACAACACACTGAATGTAATTGTGTGCACCCAACTTAAAATATGTCCTATAACCCAATCAAAAACAAATAATCTCTGAACAAGATGCCTTTCTTCTGGTTTATTAGTTTGATTTGACCCTGAGTCACAGCCCTTTTTATCAAGAAAAGAATACCAAAACTTTAAGCCCACTTGTTTCTGAGAAATGTTATTCCCTGTGGCTAGAGATTTTCATGAAGCATTATGAATAACACACTTTCAGTTATGTGCCTGGCAGCCCTTTAACATTAAACATTATGCTGACATGGCCAACTTTATTTTATGATCGCTTCAGCCTATTCTATCAGCTGCCCCTCAACTAGATGCTGTTTGTTTATTTAAGTAACAGCATTGTTCACCTGCAATAACCTTTCTTATTTACTTGAAATGTTTAGTGGTTAATCTTTCCCCTGTAGACCATCAAACTAACATGCATTCCTTATCCATGGGCCATTTGTTCATCCAGTGATTTTATGCATCTAATTTTACTCCTGTCAACCCTCACCTAAATAGTATTTACTTTTCTTTGTGTTCTATTGCATATTTTAAAAGGAAACATTTCAATTTGTTTAATTGGGATTTACTAATAATTAACAATGTAAAAAAACAGACAGGTCAAAAATTACTTTTAGCAAGGTTGAATTGTTTAGGCGTTCACTGAAGTCAACCCCTCATTGAGCAAATGCTATGTCTTTAATGGAAAATCATAAAGTCATAAAACATGGCGAGTTACAAAACTTGTCATTACAAGTGCTAAGTTGTGTCCTAGGAGCTTGAACTGGTACCACTTTTTATTAACAATGTTAGTTCTAGAGCTCAACCCCTAAGTTCTACAAATTACTGTTTGGATATTATCCATTTGGTTATTGATGTTTGCCTTAAAATAGAAGTCGGTCATTATAGTCCTCTGTGTGTGTAATCAAATGTAACATATTGTAAGAGTGCGGTTTCTTGAATTGAAGTCCGTCATTTGACTTTGTTTTCCCAGTTCTTTAGCCCCCCACACAGCATGGTAATATCAAGTGTTTTTACAGATACAGTTGATAAAACATGGCTGACCAAACATGACAGATATGTGCCGTTTTAGATTCCACCCCCGAGTTAAGTAACTTCCTCCCACGCTTAAGGATCCTGTTTTTATTTTTAAACATTGCATCATTTGCATTGAAGATTACATTTTAGCTGGCATTTTAACGTCTATATTCATCACCCAGCAATCTCAACCACAATATCCCCAAATAAAATAAACTTTACGACTCTATGCCTATTTATAATTTCCTACGTCCTCCGTTAATGTTATATGTGCGGAGAGACAAGAGATTCTGCTTAGCCACTTATTTTTACAGTAGGTATTTTATAGAGGGCGGAAAGAAACCAAAAAGCATCCATTGACTTGATATTCACTTTATTATGAAGAGCTGCTTGTTAGCCCGCCGTGGAACAATGGATCTCTTAATGCTGTGCAGGAGAAATGGCGCCGTGACCCACATTAAGATACAGAACACTGGGGACTACTACGATCTTTATGGCGGGGAGAAGTTTGCCACATTGGCGGAGCTGGTGCAGTATTACATGGAGCACCATGGGCAGCTCAAGGAGAAGAACGGCGACGTCATCGAGCTGAAGTACCCACTGAACTGTGCCGACCCCACCTCAGAAAGGTGAGTGGAAATGGTGTGTATGTGTGCGCGCATATGCTTGAGAGGGAGACATGTAGCATAGATTGCACCAGGCCACCTGACCTGTTTTATTGATTTGAATAGCTGTTTATTTATTTATTTATTTATCACATAATTGATTTCCTCAGGGGGAAAATGTATTATGACTTTTTGGTTTTGGGGAAAGATGCGGAGCAGACTAAATATGCAGAGTCTGAACGACACGTCTGAAGTTATCTATGCAAGTGAAAATATACAACCTTAAGCAAAACACTGGCCTAGTTAACGTACAAATGAAAATACACGCGCTTCGTATAAAAACATTCTCCTCCAGTTCTGGCAATGTTGTAGCCATACTTTTTGTTAACACTTGGTGGAGAAAGCATAACTTCAACTTACCTTTACTAAATGACTTATACAGTTGTCATTCTATACAGTTTTTTTCATTAAGAAGCGCTACAAATATTTATTTTGTGTTTATTATGATCCAATTTGATATACATTTTCTTCCATGACTTTGACCTTTTACATTTTTTGTTCATTGATTTATTTTAACCTGCAGAATGGCCCCGTTTCCACGAGAAAATATCTGCATTCTACAACCATTTTGAATTTAAACCGTTTTTCTAAGTATCTATATTCAAAACTTATGTGATCACACAAAAGGTATAATGCGCTCACAGCCTTCCTAATGTAGGGGGAGTTTACCAGAGAATCAAAGCCAAATAGGCACAGCCTGTCTGTGGCCTTTTTTCAATGTTATGGTTATTTGGATTTAGAAAGTGTGTTATGAAAGCAAAATGCAATTGATTATTTTATTCCTTTTTAAACCGATAATTTAATCCAGAGCGACAGGAATTATTTTAGATACATCTCATTAAGGAGCAGGTTGGGTAAGGCATCTCGCTAAAGGTAAACTGTGGGCATTGGAGTTTGAACTCAGTATCTTTTGGCTGGCAGTCTAACACCCTAACCACTAGACTGTCTTGCCCCATGTCATTTTATTCATCTTCAACTAATATTTATGTGTGTGTGGTCAGATGGTTCCATGGACACCTGTCGGGCCGGGAGGCAGAGAAACTGCTGACGGAGAAGGGTAAGAACGGCAGCTTCCTGGTGAGGGAGAGCCAGAGTCACCCTGGAGACTTTGTCCTGTCTGTGCGCACCGGGGATGACAAGACGGACAGCGCTGACAACAAACCCAAAGTCACCCACGTCATGATCCGCTGTCAGGTGAGCCACTCTGTTGTTTTAAGCCAGTGGTCTTCAAACTGTGGGTCACGACCCATATGTGGCTCCAAGTGGAATCGAAATACCATTTTCTAAAATATATAAAGAGTATGCATGCCTAGTACCCGCCATGTTTTTTTTCATTTGAGCATTGTTTGTTTAATGACTGAAAGGGGGAAATACTGTATCTAAGAACAATATAAATAGAGAACTGTTAATTATCTCACTTTTTGGACATGGGAATGAGAACATATTGATTATTTTACTGCACAATATATCTGGGGGGTCCTGGGCTAAAAGTAGCTTCACAAGTGGGTCATGGCATGAAAAACTCATTGTTTTCATGTATCCTAAAAGGTTTAATTTCCTTGTTTTGTATGTTGATAGAATATTGCATGGGTTTTAGTCTCCTAGAATTTTAAAGAGGGAATTCCACTATTGTGTATTGAAGTGATTGCAAGGCCATGGTTAGAATTAGGTCTGGCTTTGGTTCCATTTACTTAGAAGTGAGATGACACTTCTTCACTTTCTCCAGGAGGAAATTAAAATAAGAAATGGAGAAGAAGAAAGATATTGACCAATATACAATCTGAAAATATATGTAGTGTGTATAAAGTGTGATGTGTCCAAAGTCACCATAAACCGCATCAGGGTCAAGTCTGTGCGCTGGAGTCTAGTCCACTACAACACTGTAGAATAGAATCTGCATATGCATTTGAAGACGTTATTGTATTGTATGTAAAGACCCATGTGTTTGTGTGTGGTGTCTTTACAGCAAGACATGTATGACGTGGGCGGTGGGGAGAAGTTTGACTCGCTCACAGACCTGGTGGAACACTACAAGAAGAACCCCATGGTGGAGACACTGGGAACCGTGCTCCAGCTCAAACAGGTACCACCACCAGACAACCCATGGGTGGCCTTCTTGGCTTGCTTGCCCTTGTTTAGAAATGAGCCGGGAGCAGTCTAAAATTGAAATAGTCTTACAGAGGCAGGTGCAGTCAACTCGAAACAGATATTCTCACAATGGATTTCACTCACTAATAGCTGACGGACGGCTGCACCATTCTTTCCTAAATTACACTCAAATAATAGCTCTTAATTCTAACCTACAGCACATTAAATCATATAAATAATTCAAAGTAAGTCACTCTGGCTAAAAGCCGGCTGTGTTATGATGTACTGATGATGTCGTTGTGCTCCCCAGCCGCTCAACACTACCCGTATCAACGCTGCAGAGATTGAGAGCCGTGTGAGGGAGCTGAGCAAGCTGGCCGAGGCGACGGACAAAGTTAAACAGGGCTTCTGGGAGGAGTTCGAGGTAAGGGCCAGCACAAGTGTTGGATGTCTGATTGTTTATTCCTTTCTCTCATTCAATGAATTAATTAATTTGTGAATTACTGACTTGGTTACTTAAATAAACTCTCCCTAATGTCAAGCCTATGGTGATACCCACTGTATTTCTCTCCACTTAGACGCTGCAACAACAAGAGTGCAAGTTACTGTACAGTCGCAAGGAGGGCCAGCGAGCAGAGAACAAGAACAAGAACCGCTACAAAAACATCCTTCCCTGTAAGAAACTCCATCCTATCTTCTCATAATTTACCTTAATTTGAATGAATTCACCTCAAATTCATATTTAAAATATGAATTCACCTTGAAGCTAAATTGAATATGAATTCACCTGAATTCCGTGTAATCTTAACATGAATTTTGCTGAACTTTCTGCGTAATCTTAATTTAAATATGAATTCACCTGAGCTCTGTAATTTTAATATTGATTCACCTGAACTCTCTGTGGTATCTTCATCTGAATATGAATTCATCTGAATATGAATTCACCTGAACTCTCTGGTATCTTCATTTGATTATAAATTCACCTGAACTCTATTATCTTCATTTGAATATGAATCACCTGAACTCTGTTCTCTTAACTTTAACCTTCACCTGACATCCCTGTATAATCACATTATGTTAACATATCTGTGTTGGTTTCCCTGTCCTCTGCAGTCGACCACACACGTGTAGTGCTGAACGACGGCGACGACACCGAGGCGGGCTCTGATTACATCAACGCTAATCTCATCATGGTGGTGACTGACATCATGGTAACTTTACTTTATCCTCAACACTGACACATGCACATGCATACATATACGCACACAAAACGAAACCCTTTTGTTTAATTATTCTGTACATTCAATATTTCTTACATTTCTATATGTAAATGTCAGGCTCAGATTCTGAGATTCTTGAGGGTTGTAAGAACCCTTTTCCGTACTTGAAGCTGTTTCCTCAGCTGAGAAGTCAAACTTAATTTTTAGAGCACATTCCATACAGACTATATCTCAATGTATTTAATGTAAAAATGATTTACATACAAGATGAAATGCAACAAAAGCAGCAGTGCAATATAGCAAAATCAATGGAATATATAAAAACAATATTTGATTGCAGTAATAACAACACTATAAAGGAATGATTGCAAAAAGAAATTGAAATGTATACATAAATGTCAAAAAATGCTTATAAATTCAAAATACTGTTCTAAACCGTCTAACTGAGGGTCATTACATTGAGGTATATTAAAGTATACTACAACTATTTTTCCTTTCTCAATGATGTTTCAAACCTCACATTTGATCATTTTAAGGGCATATCTTAATTTATACTATAAAACTGGGTATCACGATAAGTTGATATCTTCATTTCATGACCATACCGTTCAAAGACGATAAACGATGATGTAGAATTATTGCCCAGCCCTAATTTGTCGTGTGTGCATGTGTGCGTGTGTGCGTGTGTGTGCGTGTGTGTGTGAGATCAGCCCGAGCTGGAGTCCAAGTCGAACAGCACCAAGCTGAAGAAAAGCTACATCGCCACGCAGGGCTGCCTGCAGAACACCATCAGTGACTTCTGGAGGATGGTGTTCCAGGAGAACTCCAGGGTCATCGTCATGACGACCAAGGAAGTGGAGAGGGGAAAGGTAAGCATGGCGGAATTATGTGAAACGCTCTTGTTCCCACAAACTAAATACATTTTACAATATCCGTTATTTAAGTGACCGCCGTGTTGATGAAAGCATTTCAGCAATACATTTTGGATCTGTATGATTTGCATACAGGGGCATTTCAAATGATCCTTTGCCAGTACAATATGAATGAACACGCATACAATTGGAAAAACATTAAAGGAAAGAAATCGAAAGCATTTTTTTTTGTGTCTCTTCCAGAGTAAATATGTAAAGTACTACCAGTATAACGTGTCTATTCATCTTCTAGAGTAAATGTGTGTGTGAAGTACTACCAGTAAAACGTGTCTATTCATCTTCTAGAGTAAATGTGTGAAGTACTCCCAGTAACACGTGTCTATTCATCTTCTAGAGTAAGTGTGTGAAGTACTGGCCTGACGTGTCGGCTCTGAAGGAGTACGGAGCCATGCGGGTCCGTAACGTGAAGGAGACGGCCGCCCATGACTACACGCTCCGAGAACTCAAACTATCCAAGGTTGGACAGGTAAGAGGCTTGTCATCCTCTTGTAATGTAAACTTGTTGATACAAGTTCATCACATCACTTATTACAATGCTCAGGACCATAAGGTGCAGTTCCACATGTGACCACAGGAGGTCATATGCCACCATGTTAAGAGAGATGGTAAATGGGGTGCATTAATATAGCCCTTTTTTAACATGTGGCCACTCTAAGTCCTTTACAATTACTAAGTCATCCATTCATACACACAACCATACACTGATGGTGGTGTCAACCATGCAAGGAAACATCCAGTTGGTCGGGAGCAGTTAGGGGGAGGTGTCTTCATCAGGGACACCTCAACACTTAGCTAGGAAGAGCCATGTACCGATCCAGCAACTTTGCGGTTGTGAGATCACTCACTTTACCTCCTTAGCCACTGCTGGCCAGACGTTCATCTGATGAAGCTAAACAACTGTGACTTAACCTGTTGTGTAGAATATCAGTGTTCTCAAGGACATCAGTGTTCTTAAGGATACCACAGTGCCATTAAATATATCAGTTATTTTAAGGATACCACAGTTTTATTAAAGATATCAGTGTTTTTAAGGATACCACAGTGATCTTACGGATAGCACTGTGTTCTTAAGGATAGCAGTGTTCTTAAGGATAGCAGTGTTCTTAAGGATAGCACTGTGTTCTTAAGGACTTCACAGTGTTTTTAAGGATACTGCAGTGTTCTTAAGGATAACACAGTGTTCTTAAGGATAGCACCGTGTTCTTAAAGAGAACACTTTTTGTTTTAGACGTGTTCATTTGTCTTATACGATCGTCAACATAGTAATCTATGCCATTTTATCACTGTTACTGAAATAAGCCCCCAATTTAGAGAAAAAAGGGGTCAAATCCTATGTTTTTGCCATTCTCCCCAAAACACTACGTGAATGTTCCACTTTGCTGCGAACGCAGGTGGTGTTCTTTTCGTGACGTCAGACTACCTTTTCCGAGGTGGTCTGACGTCACGACCAAGGGACATTGGCGGCGCGGTTTGTGTGGACAGAGAACCGAGGGGACGATAAAGTTGGGCTTTTTGGACCCTTATTGTATAACGCTACGGTGTGTGTGGATGGTGAAGCTCCGTCTGAGCAGCGATGTATTTAATGTCCGCATCCGAGTGAGGGTTAGGCTTCCCAGTCACCTATAGAATAACGCTACGGTGTGTGGCGCATTTCATATACAACATCACTTATTATAATGCTCATAACAGATACACAACGATGGTACTAAAAAAGTATCATAAAGTTGGCGTGGGTCGTTACTATGGGGATAAAACTCGGCTGAAAACCCTTTTTTTTTTAATCACATAGTGTTCAAATATCCTGTTCTTAAGGATAGCACAGTATTCTTAATGATTATTACTATTGACTATTACTATTCAAATATATATATATTTTTATTTTGATCAAAATCTTTTTTCACTGCGATCTGTGATAGGAATGCATTGAAGTAGAGCTCACATTGTAACCCTAGTTTTCTACTTGAATGTTACAGGGAAACACGGAGCGTACCGTTTGGCAGTACCACTTCCGGGCCTGGCCCGACCATGGCGTGCCTACTGACCCTGGAGGTGTGCTGGACTTCCTGGAGGAGGTCAACCTGAAACAGGAGAGCATCCTGGAGGCTGGCCCGATAGCGGTGCACTGCAGGTATATAAACACCCAGACCTAAACACATCACGTTACACTCCATCCACATACAGCAGGGCTTCTCTACCTGAGCTCTGGGAGATTTGGGTCGTGGGAGATTTGTGACAAGTATAATTATTTAGATATCTGTAGTACATACTGATAGCTACACATGGCAACAATCCCATACATACAATTTCACCCTATACCTGATATATTGTATTAAGACATTTTTACTCTGTGCCTGGTGTAAAATCTGTTTACTTTAATTGTAGTTACTCCAGAGGGCATCCTTGCCCTGTGTAGAGGAGTACCAAATAACAGACATTAGCGATACCCTACTACATGGCACTAGTTGCACTCTTGCTTTGGCGGAGCTAACTACATACCCAGCGGCTTCAGCTGCAAAAATACCTCGGCGCATGTATAAGAAATCAAACGACAAGAAGAGGGGTAAAACCAGTATTAACATTGGTGAATTTAAGAGGAGAAATTAACAACGGTCACAGCTGAGTTTAGACATGACCCTAGCGTGTTGACTTTGGCTGCTGGTTGTTATTGAGTGATTGCTGGCAACCACAGCAAGTGGAAGGGGCAGCGTTAAGCTGTCTTAATATTATTGTTTGGATTCTGCCAAGTAAATGCTACCAACCAATAGGGATGCAAATCGTGCACATTGTCACTTTAAATGTTTTCGAATAGAGTAGGTCCCCTGGAGTATATAAACCACTGCCTGGTTCTTCATTCATGATTAATTCATTAAGTACTTGATGATACGATCACTAAGAGATTATTATGATTATCGGCAACTATTGATGGAAAAGAAGTTGGGACGTATGAGTTCCCATTTTTTTAGACCTAGAACCGGGGTCATGGGACGCAGACGAGTGATGTAATGATTACCTGTGATGTAATGATTTGTCTCGTTTTCTTCCTCTCCAGTGCTGGGATTGGACGAACAGGCACCTTTATTGTGATTGACATCCTAATAGATGTGATAAGAGAAAAAGGTATGGATATGTCAACTGAATGTTTAAAAAAAATATATATAATTTGTGTTTA
Organism: Lota lota; assembly: GCA_026745465.1. NCBI lineage: Eukaryota > Metazoa > Chordata > Actinopteri > Gadiformes > Lotidae > Lota > Lota lota. The sequence goes on from JACYXH010000753.1 coordinate 440,515, forward strand.
ATTTGATTTCAATATGTAGAACCGCTTTTACAATGCAAACAATTTTACTAGGTAACTTCCATTTAAGAAAATGTTATATGTATTGATTTATACTGTATAGTTAAGGCTCCCCAGCTGATTTTCACCCTTTCACCCTTCTTTACCCACACAAAAAACCCTAGTTACTGTACCAACTGTAAGATAGGGACACTTTCAAAGGGTATAATCACAACGTCCCTCGCATTTGCTCCTATGGAACCCAATGTGTCTGTTTTTTCTACAACCTTGTCATGACTGCTCAGATTATCTAATTTTTTTAACTCGTAGGCTGAAGTTCTCCTGCTAAATAGGTGGTTTACTTAGTCTTTAAGTGGAAGAGAATTACAGTGGGCCTTATTTACCCAGCAAAGTTAGAAAAGATGGTCGCTAGGTGACTAAGGCTCATGGAGACCTTGATGATTTTTAAACGTTAACCAGCTAAATGTTTTGTGCCCTGAAGGGGTGGACTGTGACATAGACGTGCCCAAGACCATCCAGATGGTGCGGTCCCAGCGGTCTGGGATGGTGCAGACTGAAGCCCAGTACAGGTTCATCTACATGGCCGTGCAGCACTACATCGAGACCCTGCAGAGACGCATCGAGGAGGAACAGGTGCGGGTTGGATTCTAGCATTTATTGAAAATTCAAAATGGTTGACTACTGTAATTAGTCAACTTTTTAATTGAATATGGTCATTGTCCTGCTAACGTACTGCATTTCCAATTATTGGATGAAGGGTTACTTCATTTAATGTAATATTTAGCATCACATTACTGTTAAACTTTATAATTTAAAGTTAGCCGTAAAACTATTTTATTTTTGCAGCTTTTCAATGCAAAGGTGATAATGATTAACATATTGTTAACATATTTGTTTATTTAGTGGGCTACTTATATTACATTTCTATTGGGATTAAATTACCTTGATTAAGACATAGTCCCACTAAACCTCTTAATTGACATTGAGGGGGACGTTGTCTCAACATTGACAACATCGTTTCTTCACACCGTCCTACCTTGTTACCGTCTTTGCAGAAGAGCAAGATCAAGGGGCGAGAGTACACTAACATTAAGTACTCTATGCTGGACCTGACCAGTGGCGAGCAGAGCCCCCTGCCGCCGTGCACGCCCATCCCCACACCTATCTGCACAGAGTGAGTCCCGTCCCACCAAATGCACCATTTTCAAGAAATCTTCGGTGTGTCGTACAACTAACGTGTGTGTGTGTGTGTGTGCGTCTTTGCGGGCATGTCTCTCTGCGTGCGTGTGTGTGTGTGTGTGTGTGTGTGTGTGTGTGTGTGTGTGTGTGTGTGTGTGTGTGTGTGTAGAATGAGGGAAGACAGCTCCAGGGTGTATGAGAACGTGGGTCTGATGCAGCAGCAGAAGAGCTACAGATGAGGGTCCGCACGGAACCCGGCGATCCACCATTTCCAGGTAAACGCACCACAACAACAACAACATCCAATCAAAACCCACCATCTCTGAAGAAGCTTGCCTCGCTCTGGCCAATCACAGCCCTGGATTGTGTGTTTCCTCGTCTTCCAGGAACCTGACACCTGATCGATTTTTGCCAGCCACACCTTGACGCCTGAGACTTGAAACCATGATGCGGACATGGAACAATGGAAAATGACATCGACGGAGAGGGAGAGAGGGAGAGAGGGAGAGAGAGAGAGAGAGAGAGAGAGAGAGGGAGGGAGGGAGAGGGAGAGAGAGACTATTGGACACCCTGCTCTTGTTGTATTCTAAACCACTGTGACTGTCAGAGGAGCCTCCTTGGAAGGAGGCGACCGCGCTAAAAACCCAACTTTAACCATGATGTGGGGGAAGCCTTCTAAACCCACCCCCACCCCGCAACAAGGGCTGCAACTAGCGAACGATCTACCACCGAGGGAATGTCCACCCAGGCCCCCCCACCCCCCCGACTAACATTTTGCTCTTTCTTTTTCTTTCTGTGTACTTACTTTGTCTGTTTCTTTTGTTGTTTTTATAATTAACCAAAGGAAATGAATGCCAATTTAGTTTTTAGTTGAAAGTAAGGAGGTTATCGAGAGATAAGACGTAGGCTTGTGCCAAATCCACCGATGATTTCGTTCAACATTTCCTCACAGATTTTCGCCCAGTAGACCTCCTAAGCGGTGACTGGCATGGCCGTTAATTGTTTTTGCGGAGGAAAAAGCATAATAATTCCCCTCAACATCACTGGGGAATGTAGTTTTACCTGTATTTTATAGTCTAATGTAAATGATGGAAGCATCACTGACTGGCCGTGTTGTGTGTTTCTATAGTAACGGTTGTATGCTAACCTCACTTGCCTCCTACACACGATGATGTATCTCTCTCAAGAACTGCCTTGGAACAAAAGCTGATCCATTCAGACTTTTGGTCAGTCTTAAGACTTTTACCCTCTTCAGTTGAACCTCCCCCAGAGTTAATTGAGCATCGCTCGTTTTATTTAGATGGATACACTGTACATCCGCTTGTCACCATTCCCTTCAGCTCAAGCCGAATGTCCTTAACGCTGTGTTTTGTTGTTGCTTCTAAGCAGCATCACCGCCACTACTTCAAGCTTTGTTACATCATGATGGATATATGAAACAATAATATTAGGGATATTCAGTATTCATGCACCCCCCCCCCCCCCCCCCCTGTACCCCCCTTCCTCTCCCCTAACACTCCTGCACTTCTCGTCGTTTATTTTTTAACACTTAAAAACAAGTTTCCAGGAGAGGTGTAATTTCCGTCGGTGTGTTACTCACGAGAGCTTGTGGGCAACGCCATGGGCACACTGCTGCCAAAAGATAAGTTAGGTTATTGGTTTTCTTTTTAATCATATTACATTTTTTCTTTCTTTCCACTCTGAGTGACGGAGGCCTGTTTCGTTGCCTATACGGAGTGTACTTCCACATGTATTTCACTTTCACAGTCGCTGTTTGATGAGTTTTTTTGTCATTTTGTCACCGTGGTGATGGGATTTTAAAGGCCCCCTCAAACAAACACACCCACCCATGTTTACACACAAACACACAGCCCCACGGTAGCGCACACACACATTGCATTAAACATTCGAGATGGCGGTGTTGTATGCCATCAGTGCCCCATCAGTTACTAGTATTTTTATTTTTATGTCTTACTGTTGTCACACTAAAAGCATTGAACTGTTTGTTTTTTTATAGAGAACCGAGTACTTTACCAGTGAGCTGCAGTATTCCTGGGAACGATGAATCCAGGGCTGATACTATATGTGCATTATTATTATGGTTGTTATTCTAACTGATGAGATGCCTCGCCCGACCCACTTCATTCTCAAATGTCGGCCGTACATTTTCATTTTTTTCCCTTTCCCTTTCCCTTTCTGCTTATTTGCTCCATTTGTGTTTTTGTAATGTTATTTACGCCTTGGGAAAAAAACGTCAGTCTTTCTGATGATGTTTTGAGTCTGTGCGATGTCTCCTATGGAAAGAGACGTCACAATGAAATATTCTGGAACGAGGAGAGGATGTACGGCCCCTCCACCTTCTGTCCACCTCGCCTTAAGGGGCAGTTCTCAACACTCACTAATCCAGGATTCAAAAGCCTTTCCACCCCCCTCCCCACCCTGGATGTTTCGTCCGTCCACGGGGAGGCGGGTGTGGGTCCACTTTCTCCAAGGAGCCAGCCGGTTCTCCACCTTAAATCAGTGTTTTTCACGGGTGGCCGCTTCCCTCCAGCACAACACCCTGATGCTCGGTACAAAGGGACTCCTGAAAGCCTGAATCCATTTCTGTATGACACAAAGTATCATTTCTTTCTTCTTCTCGTCTTAAATCATGCAGATTTAATTGACTGAGTTAACTGACCTTCTACGTGCTACTGTTCTGTATGCAGGTTTTTCAGTTCTTCCTCTTCATTTGTCGTATCGTTAGAATATATGAGTCTGTCTGTCCGTCTGTTTTGCGCATCCTTCTGCTGTTTAGTGGCCTTGTCCTTGTGTTGTTTTTGTGTCTCGTCTTTATGTCCGGATGTGTTGCTCTATAAGGCCATGGCCAGCTTTGTGACACACTCTCACTCCTGGATGGCTTTGGCTTTTTTTTTTTTAATTCACAGAACATTCTTTATTATTATTAATAATATTATAAGCAATTAAAATGCATAGATGTGCCTTCTATGCATATGCTTATGTGTATGTGATAGCTATTGAAAACAACACAGTGCTCTTTAGATCATTCAAGAACTCGTAACACATAAATGTGAATTTTGTCATCCTGAACATCACCTGAACAAAAAGAGGAGGAACCGTGATTGCAATGCAAACAAACTATATTTTTTAACATGTATATTGTACATGAGTACCTGGTAGAGGACAATGTACTTACCAAGCATATCTACTTGCCAATAAGATATAATGTATGTATATTCCTACAGGATGGGTTTCTCTCTGACAAAGAGAGGCGTCTCCCTTGCAAAACAACACTTATGAGGTTTATTGTATTGTATGACTTTCAATGCAGTTGACCATGTTAACTTCAATAACAATAAATGGCTAGCTCATGCCTCATTCATTTGTGTGATTGTGTGTGCATGTACTAATTTAGTTTTGGACCATTACAAAAAAACTGATTTAATTAGGACCAAGCTAAAGGCCAAAACCAAAATGAACACCATTTCAATGGATAAAAAGTGGTGTGGAGTTAATTTGTTTTCTATGATGTTTTGACATGGACAAAGTCATCATAGTTGTATGCATGGAGGCTACTGTAAAATGTAAATATTTGCAAGATATTCTAAATGTGTTTTATAATTCCAGTTGTGGCACAGCGTTTTAAAGAGGCTACCAAAAACATTCTATCCCCTAACTCAATAAATGTTATTTAGAACTTTGAAACCCACTTAACGTCTTGAACAATGGATTGTGTTCTCTTTTGTCCAGGATAACAAATTTCAAAGCCCTCAAGACTGACCTGTGCTCTCTATTGGTTTAGCATAATTTAGTTTAAACAGAGAACCCCATAGAACAAAAACAATGGAACTGACCTGAATATTTTGGTTAATTACATTGTAAAAAAAGAAGAAGAGAGAAGTGGAAAAACATCCAGCCAGAGGCAGTAAGCAATCTTCCGAGATATTTGCTGGGTTTTTCTGGTAGACTAACTAGCAAACATACTTAGTTGCTATTCTCTTCTGTTCAGTCTTGTGTTAATAGGACATTCTGTGTGAGGACAATCTTGTGAGAACTTAGAGCTGCGAGGAATATATTTTATATATTTTTGAATATATTTTGAAGACATTCTGTAGTGTGGACAATCTTTGAGGACATACTGCAGTGTAAAACCATGTGAGGACATCCTGTTTTGACACTTGCTGTGAGGACAATCTTGTGCTGTGAGGACGTACTTCTGTGAGGACAGCCTTATGAGGACAACCACATACTCCATAATGCAAATATATTTCTTATTGTTATCATCGGTGTTCTCATCTGGCTGAAACTGAGGCCCCAGAGGCCCAAGCATTTCCCTCCAGGCCCCGATCCTGTTCCAGTATTTGGGAATATACTCCAGCTGAGTACGACGAGGGACTCGAACAAGGTATTTGGTGGCTTTGGATTGTGATTATGCTAGAGTACCTCCCGTTACAATCAAATGTATTGTATGTATTATTTTGTTCTAATGTACAATGAATAAAGTACAGTTGTATTATATTTCTAAATCATAACTGATGTCTGTTATAGTTTTCCATAACCGTTATTGACTAATTGAGTGCTTGCAGCAGAGCTGAGTAGGTCTATTGGATTTGTTTTGTATTGAGCACAAAACGTGCAGCTGTTTGCTTAAGGGTGAATAAAAACAATGGCCAAAAATAGCTATATTCAGCGGTATTCCCATATGGCAGCCTGAATTCAACCCTTATAGACATCTTCAAATGCTTTCAACCGTAAACGTTGCTTGGCGGCGATGCCTATCAAGCGGCTATACTCCTGTTACTAAAAAACATTGTGCCGTTTGTTTATGAAGCCAAAGTATATTAAACTTAGATTGCATACATCAATTAAACGTCTTTTGTTCTCATTTCCTGCGTACATTATTTTCTACACTTTTCTAACAGACTCTGTGACATGAATGTTAACAAACGTTTAGCCTACCCTGCATTCTCTCTCCTGTCTGTTTTCCTCACGTCACTTGCGTACGGCTGCGGTGTTACCGCGGGAAGGCGGGGCGGGATCTTGTTCCCTGGGTTACGAAGGAGGAGGAGGATGGTCGTGAGATGATAGTAGAGTGGGGGCGACCAGCACGAGTGCATCCGTTGACTGGGATGCTTCGCTAGTGCTGTGCTGTCATACGAGGTTTTTATTTAAAAAAATACAGAAGAACCTTTGCTTTGAAAGAAAAAATATACATATGATTTGAAATTACAAGGGTAAGTCAAGAATTTGAATTTAATATATTAGAGAATATATACATATCTATTTCTATTAGTTGTACATTTAAAAAACGTATATATTTGTTAAAAAATAATTGTGATAAAAATGATATTCTACTAACGAAGTATGCAATGCAAAGACAGCAAAATATTTTGTTTGCTATTTCTTCTTCTTAATTTACCATACATAAATATACCACAACTCTGAATGTGCATTACGTACATTATGCACTGGCTTCCATCCATCATACATTAAGTCCTTGATTGAGCAAAAGGTTTTATTCAACGCAACTTCCAAATACGATTATGGAACAGCATACAGTCGTTATTGAGGTAAGGGCACATATACGCTATACACAGCCAAGTTTACAATCAACCAGATACGAGTGCAGGGCAGCTACACCAATGAAATACAAGTCATAAATATTTCCACTTAAAAAATGGACTTAAACAAAATGAATGAATTGTATCTTCTGACTACACAGTTGTGGACAAAGTTGTATTTGCTTTGATGCCAATATACTTTTTTGTGTGCAGTGAATAATATGGTTTGTAATCATGACCGACGTCAGTGAATTTCTGAACGTTATTTTCTGTCAATGCTTAGTATTTGTGTGTGTGTGTGTGTGCGTTTGTGTGTTTGTGTGTGTATGTACATGTTTGTGAGTGTGTGTGTGTGCATGTTTGTGTGTGTGTGTGTGTGTGTGTGTATGGTGTACATATGTGCGAACAAACATATGTGTGGTGTGCATGTCCTTGTGGATGTATGTGTGAAACAGTGGGTGATACATTTCCAAGTATTTTAACGTGTCACATTTCCGTGCACTGCATCATCTGTGTGCGAGCGTACATGTTATGCAGTGTGTGAGCGTGCATGTGTGCGATTGTGTCAGAAATCTATTGACGGAACTTTCCCAGGCTCCATCTAATCCCTCTGATGGTCCTTTGACCACCCCGTCAACCCTGGCCACCACGCAGGCACAACGTATGTGTGTGTGTGTGTGTGTGTATAGGTGTTTTGTGTTTTATTTGGTACATTTGTGTGTGTTTGTCTCTGATTTGGTGTGTGTGTGGGGCTGGGGGGATGGGGGGTTCATGCATGTGTGTTGTGTTTGGGAGTGTAGTTGTGTGTGTTTGTCTCTGCGTAGGTTTGTGTGTGTGTAGGTATTTGTGCGTTCATGTGTGTGTGTGTGTATTATGTAGATGTGGGGGTGTTTGCATGTGTATGCATAAATGTGTGTATCTTTATTTGGGTGTGTAGGAGTGTTAATCCATGTTTGTCCATGTGTGTATGGTTCTGAATTTGTATATCTATGTGTACACGTGTGTGTGTGTTTGTGTTAGTTCATTAGTGTGTATATGTATGTGTGTGCTAGTACCTGCATGTGAGTTTGTGTGCCTGTGTGTATGTGTGTGTGCGTGTTTGTTTGTGTGTGTGTTAGTTCATGAGTGTATGTGTGTGCTAGTACCTGCGTATGTGTGTATGTGTGTGGGTTTGTGTGTGTGTGTGTTAGTTAATAAGTGTGTGTATGTTTCTGTGTGCTAGTACCTGCATTTGCGTGTGTGTGTGTGTGTGTGTTTGGGCTTGTGTGCGACCACCGGTACAAAAGATGCGTGCATCAGGACCTGGTTATGTGTGAGTGTGCTGAGTGGCAGAGTGCAGTTTGAGTGCTGATCCAAACACCACTCAGCTGCTGTTCTGCTGACCCTGGACTGGCTCTCCTTAATGCTCCATCTACCCAGGAGACAGAGCATCTAATAGCACGGGGCGGTGACAATAAGGGGGAGCAGCCGTGCTGCTGAATGGGCTGTTGAAGCATCGTCAGCGTAAACGATTCATGATCGGCGCTAGTGGGATTGGACTCTGTCTTTGGAGCTCAATGAGTAATGAACGGGGAGACCGTTCTGGTGGTAACGCATGGTTGTATTACAAAGCATTGTTGTGTGAGTGTGACCTTGTGCAGTGTGTGTGTGTGTGTGTGTGTGTTTCTGTGTGGGTGAGTGTCCCCGTGTGTGTGTATATCCTTGTGTATTTCTGTGTGTGTGTGTGTCTGTGTGTGTCCTTGTGCATTTATATGTGTCTGGGTGTGTTTGTGTGTGTGTGTATGTGTGTGTGTGTGTGTGTGTGTGTGTGTGTATGTATGTATGTATGTATGAATGTGTGCTTTCTGTTTGTGTGAGTATTCTTGTGCATTTTCATGAGTGTACATCTGTTTGGGTAAGTGTCCCTGTGGGTGAGTGTGTGTGTGTGTGACCATTTCCATGTGAGTGTGTCCGTGTGTGTGTGTGTGTGTGTGTGTGTGTGTGTGTGTTTGTGTGTGTGTGTGTGTGTGTGTGTTTGTTTAAAAGCATTATGTTATCTCCAGAGGCGGATCGGGGGACCGGCATGCACTCATTATCGGTGAGGGAGAGTAAGGAGAGGGGTTTGGACGAGGAAGAGGAGGAGAAGGAGGAAGAGGAGGAGGAAGAGGATGAGGAAGAGGAGGAGGGGGAGAGGAGGAGGAGGAGATCTAGGAATGGGGAGAGAGAGAGCTAAATCTCATAATCTGCTTTTCCACTCTCCACTCTCTATACACTCTATACACACTCTAAACTCTACACTCCATATACTATACTCTATACTCTGTATGTGCTTGCTATACTTTCTATAATCTCTCTATACTCTCTATATACTCACTCTTTATACTCTCTCGATACTCTATAATTTCTCTATACTCTCTATACTCTCTATACTCTTTATACTCTATACTCTCTCTATACTCTCTTTACTCTATACTCTCTTTTCTCTCTCAATACTGTCTATACTCTCTTTACTCTCTATAATCTCTATACTCTACACTCTCTCTATACTCTATAATCTTTATGTTCTCTCCATACTCTTTATACTCTCTATACTCTGTCTATACTCTCTGTACTATTTATACTCTACATTCTCTTTATACTCTGTATGCTCTTTATACTCTCTACACTCTCTATACCCTCTCTCTATGCTGACCTGCAGCTGTACTGTAGGAGGAGAGGAGAGGTATCTGCAGAGCATAATGGAAACATATATGAATGAGAACACGTGCAATGACAAATGAGCTGACATGCAGATGGATGTTTATCTGATATTTTTATATGGATATTGGTTTATATTGGTGTTCGCAGTGATGAGTGTGTGTGCGTGTGTGTGTGTGCGCATGTGCGTGCGTATGCGTAGGCATGTTGAAGAGAACATGTGATTAAGAGGAAAAGGGTAGAAGTAAGAGGTGTTGGTAAAATAAGAGTGTGTGGGGGTGTGTTGCAATTCTCCTTAGTAATTTAGTTTCATGTGATAATTCAGTTTGTTAGAAGTTTATGCTGATATCAGTTTGAAAATGGGAGGAGGTGGGTGGTGCTGCGTGGTGCTGTGGATCATGATGACACAGAAAAGAGGAGAAGTAAGAGGGGTTGGGAAAAGTAGAGGATGGGTGCGTGTGTGTGAGTGTGCGTGTTTGTGTGTGTTGATGTTTTCGAATTGGAATTCGAGGGAACGGATGCGATTGGGATTCCTCGAGGGCCCTGCATTCTCGTCTACTGAATAAATACGATGACTTTGTTCACGACGACAAGGTCATCTGTCTGAGCCAATGTGCCTGTGATGACAACTCAGTTCAGATCAAGTCTGAAGACACAAGGTACATAACCCCCAGTCCTCCCTGCTTTGCCTCCTGACGCAGCTTACTACCGTCTGTCAGATAGATTAATCAACTAAGGCACAATGTCTCGCTTGTGGATGAGCCCGTGTGATTTAAGGTGACAGGGATTTATGGGAATGTTAGGGAAATGCAAAGGTGAGGGTAAAATCCGGCAATGAATGTCATTCACAAAACTCAAATGTGTTTGATCGTGTACTGGTGTACTACGGGTTTTTGAACACCAATTTTTATTTTATAAAAACACACCACACACACACACATACACACAGCGGAGTCACAAATAGATTTGAAGTAGTCCTGCATGAAGTGAAACATGAATTTCTCCTTATTTGAAGGAAGGAGGAGGAGGGAGGAGGAAGGACAGAAAAACAAAGGGAGCAGACGAGTTTAAAGAAGCCTCTTGGCATCAAAGTGTACTGAGGACTGTGATGTAATCTGTTGTAGCAGGCTACACACATACACACACACACACAAAATCACACACATACACACACACACACACATACACACAAACATACACGTACATTCTGGGTACTTAGTAGCATTCTATGGACACTTAAAGTGTAAGTGTGTGTGTGTGTGTGTGTGTGTGTGTGTGTGTGTGTGTGTGTGTGCATACGTGCATGAGAGAGATAGTGTGAGTGTCTATGTGTGTGAGAGGGAGAGAGAGAGTGTGTGTGTGTGTGTGTGTGTGAGAAAGAGATAGAGTGAGTGCGTGTGTGTGTGTTGGGAGAAACAGAGAGTCACTTCTACCCAGTGACCTGGGTATAAAACTGCAAACCGACAGGAAGTAAAGAGAAACTCTGACAGGAGATAAAGAGAAACTCTGGCATTTTGGCTCTATGGAACTGTGTGGGCTGACTAAAGCTACACACACACACACACACACACACACACACACACACACACACACACACACACACACACACACACACACATATGTGTGTGTCACCCTGCCCTATCTATATATGTGCTGTCTCCTGTTTATTACTGTGCACTGTAGCACCCGAACCCTGAGCAGCCAGTGTACCGACATTCTTCACGCTGTATCTTTTTATGACCAATTTCTCCCTTTTTCTGGCCACTATCCCTTGTTGTTTTCCACAATACACTCCATACAAGCTGGGAATGCATGGATGCAATCACCATGTATGACCTAATGTACCTTATCATGATGTGGAGAGTAATACCATTTCTATCCGCTACCAGGATACTTTATGGTTTGTGTCCGATCTGCTGTATGGACCGCTCTCTGTTGATGCCCTGAGGGTCTGAATGTAGGCCACACTCTCCCTGGTTTTTACTTTATTTGACTGTTTAGTACTATTCATTATGAACATTCAGCAGAGACTTTTTGACCAATTCTGGATGTTGTTTAAGTATGTAAATAAAATTGTGTTTTGTACTACTTATTTTTTTTTACTCTTTTATTATTATCCTTAATGAGTAGTTAGGGGTAAGGGCATCTTGTATATAAGTATATCGTATAATACCATATTATACTGTATAATACAATTTCATACATATCATAAAGCATTATACAATTTCATACAGTTATAGTGTCCATACAGTTTATATGCAGTATTACACAGTACTACACACAGTATTATGCAATTCCATTCTGGATTATGCAGTTTTTTACAATATACTGCATTTTGCAATGTGACACAGTATAACACAGGCTAATGTGTTATGTCACACACTATAATGTTTCACTGCACCAGTGAGGTACTGCACGTAGTGGGGACTGGGGATTCCAGTTAGGGACCAGGGGGCGTGACGATAGGCTAAGAGATCGAGATGACATACTGAGGACCTGGAGAGGGGGCGGGGCTCGGGGCAGAGGGCAGCTATAACGGGTACTAATATTGATGGGCTGTCACGTGGGAGCGTTTTACATTCTCCTCACTGGGTGACATTGAGGATGTAGTGGGAGGGTCCTCCTGGCCAGAGTGCTAATGCACCATGATGTGTGTGTGTGTGTGTGTGTGTGTGCATGTGTGTGTGTGTGTGTAAGGGTATGAGGGGGTGTGTCTGTGTGTGTGTGTGTGTGTGTGTGTGTGTAAGGGTATGTGTGTGTGTCTGTGTGTGCAGGTGGTGATAACATAACAGTATTCAAACCTGACAATACTAACCTAATACTAACCCTAGAATCAGTGAAATATGTTTTACCTTGATCTGCAGTGTACAAATCACGCTCTAGCTTTAACCCTCCTCGTCTGTTTTTGTGACTGACCCTGTCTGTTAGTAAACTATCAAGGTTGTTTTACTCATTAAGGGGCAATTTACCCACTTTCCTTTTCTATTTCTATTTAGAGTCAACAACTCTGTCCCCTGACACGGTTCTAGTGACGTGATGTGAAATGTGTGAGTGTGCTAGCATGTGTGTGTGTGTGTGTGTGTGTGTGTGTGTGTGTATGTGTGTGTGCAATGTGACTCATGAGCTAAAAGAGTCCAGCATTATAGAATGTTCTCTTTATTTGTGTGACCACCTTCTGCACACACAGGCACACACACACACACACACACGCACACACCCACAAACACACACACAAACATACACACACACACACACACACACGCGCACACGCAGACACACACACACACCCATGCATGCACGCATGCACACACACAAGCACACACACACACACACACACACACACACACACACACACACACACACACAGGGACATCAATCAGCAGGGACAGGCAGCACTGACATGCATCAGAGGCAACATGTTCCTCTTAGGGGCCAAAATAGAAAGAGGAAAAAAAAAACAGATTAGCATTACAAAGCCAAGAAATATTCAAGATATCAATATGATGAAATGTCACCTAAAGTTCTGTCTTTTAATATTCTGGATAGAAGTCCAGACAGATAAGTCACACCAGATGACAATGGTTGACATTAGCGGAATTCTTGTTGCATACCGTTCTTAAAAGGTTATGGAGAAAGTGGTACAAAATAAGAAATATATGGATATGCTTATAGATCATGCTTAACATACATAATGAACATACATAATGAATATATATATGGAATATATTTTCGCAAGTTTGGCAGTGGTTGGTGATGTCATGTGTTATCAAGAATGCTCTTTTGGGAGGTCATAAGTGGGTGTTTCTTGAATAATACTTCCATTACATTTAATTGAACTGGTGTCAACTACAGTCCCGCTCATCATTTACACCCTGACCAAGGTTTTTTTTTCTGGCACATTATGTTGTTACTCTCTCTTCCTTGGCTTTTCTCTGATGATCATAGACCCCCAATCTTTGTTTGTGTACTTTTGTAGTACACCATATTTTGATTATTTGTGTTTCTTTTTATAGGTCTATTTATCTAATATTAGCCTGAGCTAGAATTGACGCTGTTGCCTGCAGTGGCTGTCAGAAGCAATCCTGGTTGACGACTTGGTTTTGTGTGTGTGTGTGTGTGTGTTTATGTGTGTGTTTAGAGGTAAACATGAACACATCTGCTGGAGCTGCGGGGGCAGAGCTGACGGACGAGGAGAAGGAGATTATCAACAGCGTGATCGCCAGGGCGTCCATGATGGAGAACATGGAGCAGCAGAGGATTAGGTGAGGATGATGGACCACTCCATCTGCTTTCACTAGAAGTAGATGTAAGAGTGGTAGAACATCCAAGCCAAACAGATGTTGTGTGTGATGGATCTGATTGTGGAGTTTTCATCTACAAAGCTCTGAAATCCAATTCTAGGAGAGCAAGAATCTTAATCCAGAAGGTCTAAAACCGGATTCAATGATGTCAACAACGTGATTCTAGAATACTAGAGGTTCTAGAATCTGAATCTAAGAGATTAATGAGAGTCTGAGATTCTTTTTCTCAAATATGTAGACTTTGATCCTAAAGGCACTACAGTTAAATTCTAAAAGCTTGAGTATTTGAATCAGGAAGCTCTAGAATCTAATGCTAGAGTCTTTAAAATCTAATTAGAAAAGATTGAGAATGGTATTCTAGGGGCCTTAGACCAGAGTGTGATTCTAGAAGATGTGTTCTATTAATGTTATTCTAGAGGCCCTCAAATGTATTGTAGAAGATCGAGAATGGGATTCTTGAGCTTCTATAATTTCAAACTTCTAAAAATGTTTGTGTAGAATTTGAGGAGAATCCTCCTGTTATTGAAATTCAGTGTCTAACACTCTCTCTTTCTCTCTCTCTCTATTTCTCTCCCTCTCTCTCCCCCCAGCCGCCTCTCCACCCGTCTGGATGACATCAGGAGGACGGCGTGTGGCGACGGCCAGTCCCGCTGCCTCCTGTGCGGGGAGGCGTTTGGACCGCAGGGGGTCTCGCCGGTGCTCTGTGTTCAATGCAGAAAGGTGGGCAGATAGGAGAAAGGGCATTATAAGACAACAGCAAAAAACAGTGAATACAATGAAAACTGCAGGTGAAAATGTGTGGGCAGAGTGTATAGGCCCACTGTCAGAGGGGAAATGACGTGGTACAGACAGTGTGTTGTAGAGTCCTGGAATGATCTCTGTAGTGGCAGGGAGCTGGGGTTTAATTGGCTGTGAGTGACACACACTGTGTGTTCTCCTCGCCTTGTACACATCCTGTGTCCTGCTGCTGCTCCTGGCTTAATGCCAGCTGAACTGGAAAAGTGTATGTGCTCTATGCACCTGCCACCAGGGGCCAAGCTGTGTGTGTGTGTGCGTACATGTGTGCATGCGTGCGTTCGTGCCCGCGTGCGTTTGTGTGTATCTTGCACACGCGTGTGTGTGCACATATGTCTGTAGGTAACTATAAATGTGTGTGTATGCACATAAACTGTGTGTGTATGTACTTATAATATGTGTATGTATGTGTGTGTGTGTGTGTGTGTGTGTGTGTGTGTGTGTGTGTGTGTGTGTGTATGCACATATATGTACATGTGCCCATAACTTTGTGTGTGTGTGTGTGCAGAACATGTGTAGTAAATGTGGGATCTGCAGTCACAGCCGGTCATGTCCCATGTGGCTCTGTCGGCTCTGCAGCGAGCAGCAAGAGGTGAGCAGCAATGAATACATGAACATCTTAACATATGAAGATAAGGACACATGAACCCATGAACACACGTACACACAAACATATGAACACATTAACATATGAACACATTAACACTTGATGAGTCCTTACCCATTCACAGTAAATAATCAAATAGAAAGCGAGCAACAATGGACACATGAACAAGGAATCCTCAGTCCTCACTCAATCACAGGGCATTGAGTCATTGTTAAATCTTTATAACAAAACAAGTTAATAATGGTAAATATATAATACCAAGAAATCACACTAAATACACTAAGCAAGTCCTTTTTGTATAAAATGCATAATGATATATTTGTATTTCTTTCAATATAAATAATAATAAATTACGTCAGGAAGGTTATGTCAGGGTCTTCTGTATTTCTGTGATGGCCGCAGGATACCCATTCTTAGATTAATTCAGTTTTGTGTCAGTCATCCTAAGTACAAATCAATAAACACACATTGACATGCCCTGTTCCAAATAAACAAACAGACAAACAAACAAACAAACATCATCAGCTAAGAACACTTCAACTAAAACTGCAAGATCTGACTTGATCATCAACAATATTTAGCCACGGAATCTATGTTGCAAAGCCCTTTGCTTGCAGACATGGTTGTTCTTGTAGAATAGGATGTGAGAAGTTGTAGGACAGAAAATCTAAACGTGTTTTTTTAAATGTGTACTTGCATAACAAATTTACACACCTACGTTTTCACCTATTCTACATTTGCACAAATCAAGTGTGCAAGCACAAGACCTTGCAACATGAACCCCTTCAAACAGATTCTCTACCTTGTGTCTTAACGGTTCGTACCCTCCCCTCCACCTAGATACAGAAGCGTTCAGGGGCCTGGTTCTATAAGGGCAAGAACCAGCAGGTGCTGCCTGGCCCTCTCCCCCTCTCCAGGCCCAGCCAGCCCAGCAAGGAGATCAGGGCCCACCAGAACCACCAGGAACCAGCACAGCAGATGCTGGAGTGCAGCAACCAACCACTACAACAAGGTTCTTAATATTCTGTGGGTCTGGGTGTGTGTTGAGTGGAGCTGCGATATACTAGTTGTATATATGTATGTACTGTAGCTAACATGTTAGCTGTATGTAAATGTACTGTAGCTAACATGTTAGCTGAATGTATATGTACTGTAGCTAACATGTTAGTTGTATGTATATATACATGCTTTAGCTACGTGTCAGTTGTATGTATATATACTGTAGTTAACATGTTAGTTGTATGTATACTGTGGCTAACATGTTAGTTGTAGTTAGTATTACAGTACTAATACAGTAATAGTAAGTACTACCTACTTATGCACTTGGATGATTGTTTATTGATCTCCCTGGGCGGAAATGTGTGGGTTCGTACATGTGTGTGTGCGTGTTTGTGTGTGTGCGTGTGTGTGT
Organism: Lota lota; assembly: GCA_026745465.1. Taxonomy (NCBI): domain Eukaryota; kingdom Metazoa; phylum Chordata; class Actinopteri; order Gadiformes; family Lotidae; genus Lota; species Lota lota. The sequence continues at coordinate 457,042 of JACYXH010000753.1, forward strand.
GTTAATGAATGATGATTGCTGTCCTCATCATCCCAGAGCCACAACAGAGACCCTGTGGGCCAGAACATGGGTACTCTGGACACAGTGTTGTCCCCTCAGCAGGGGGTAACAGTGATAGACGACAGCCTCCTGGAACAACCGCAGAGAGAACTACAAACGCAGAGAGAACTACAACCATGGAGAGAGCTAACCCCCTCCCCAAACCAACCCAGGCCAGTTCACAATTGGGGACTGCGCCTAACACAGTCCGACTGGGCCAACACAAGGGTGAGTTTAAACACATCACATATTGTAATTTATTTAAAATATTTATTTGAAGCTACCTCATATGTAACGGATGAATGAATGGACTTCCGTAATTTCCAAAAGGTGTGTTGACATGCAGATACCTATAACAAACTAACCGGATAAGAACTCTAGTGATTAGGCTTCCCTGCTGGGAAGGTACTGGATTCGATCCCAAATGTACTCTAAGAGCATACACACATCTTTTACCCCTACCTGTTCCTTAATAACATAATCTGAAATTGCTCCAAGTCCCTTTGGTTAAAGGTGTCTGCAAAATTACTTAAATGATCTAAAAGAGAACAGTATTTGTCCCGCAGTTGAGAACTATTTGGATGTGTGTGTTTTTTGTGTGGAATAAATAGTAATGTGAATAAAGATATCATTCACCTATTTATATTAATATCATAATCTATATATTCTTGATATCATTAATATGTTGCCTGACTGTTTCAGTAGTGTGTGTTGTTTTAATTCTCAGGATTGTTGTTGTGTTGTACTATTGTGTTGTTGTTATTGTTGTTGATGGGGTTGTTGTTGTCATCAAAATAATTCTGTTATTTTGATTCTGTGTTGTTGTTAGAGTTGTGTTGTTGTAACACTAATGCATGACAATGATGCCGCAAACATTGGCCAATAACTCCCAATAACACATTCATGATACACATTTCAGAGAAATTGATAACAAACGTTTTCATTGTGAACAAATGTACATTATTGTGACGCTCCTGTGTTGTCTGTCTTTATTCTAACTCCCCAAGCACTTGCGGCAGATGTGGAAAGCAGCTCCCTCGAGAGGTGCACCACAGCGCCCTCTTCAGGCGTCGTGATGAAAACACAGCCGCTCGTCTCCTGTACAACTGCTGTTGCTGCTAGTCCCGCGCCAGCGCAAGCCGCGCCACAGCAGACAGAAGAGGATGCTGCTGTTGACTACGACTCTGATGACGCCAGTAAGATTAAACTGACCTACTTTGAAATATTTCATATTGGACATTTATATATGTTATATATAAATAAATATTGATTCTGCTTTTTATTTCCAACTATTATGTCATATTATTAGACTTGCTAAATTATATTGATACAATATAATATAATTTAACAATGATGTAATATTATAACTTTACATCTTACGTCTGTTATAGGCTATGTCTTATATATGTTAATTTTTTAGGTTTAAAATACGTATTTTACACGTCTTTTTTTCGTAAATAAATGAATGTAGGAATCTTTTATACGTAGAAAGTATTTTTTTAGCTCAGAAGGCTAAACTATTAGCTTCTGGAGTTATCAACAGTGTCTGCCTACAGCCTCAACTACTTTAAGTAACTACGTTTTAACTACATTAGCCCTAAACTAATGTTACATTTGACCTAATGCATCACGTACGATTTTACTAGTTGACTAGATAATTAAGGTACCATAATTGGTACTAAAACGTCCCTTGTGTGTTTGTGTGTTTGTTGTAGCTACTCTGGGTTGTCTAGAGTTCTCCCTCCTCTATGAACAGGAGACCCATGCTCTGCACTGCTGTATTGTTAAAGCCAAGGTGAACAAACACACACTCACTCACACACACACACACACACACACACACATAGAAGGCCAGTGGATCAGTCAATACCCCTCTGGCTGCTTGCGGTATGTGGATGTTTTAGGTTGGACAGGAACAGTGAGAGCTTGTGTGAACGTGATGAACATGTTTAAAATACTGGCAGCTGATCTTTTTGTTAATATATTGTTCAAATAGGATGGGTGAAAGACACAGAGAGACAGAGAGAAAGTGAGAAAGACGTCTCCCCTGTTATAAACGTCCACTACATGCTACCGAGTTAGATTAACTCCACTCCAGACAACACCACTCTGAATCATAACCTTATAATAAGAAGAATGAAGGTATGAAGTATGAAAAGATTTATTCAGCAGAATAGCAGAACAAGAGAATCCGCAAAGCATGTACAATCATTCTCCTGAGCTACTCTCGCAGGCTTTATTATATAGGGTATGTTTAGGACATCTCCATAAACCCCTGCCAGACCATAAAGTTGCCATAAAGTGCATTCCCAGTTTAGTCAACAATTCGTGGGATAGGGCTCAACATAAGACACGGAGAGTCCCAAGCTATCCTAAACAAAATGGTGGATAAAATAGCGCAGAAGTCTAATGAACAGCCAAGCACACATTGTCAGAATGCTATGGTGAACATCTGTGTATGCATATTGTTATTTGCCATTACCCACCTCGTTCATGAACCCTTCCAAACCTCTTTAGGGTCTGAAGCCGATGGACTCCAATGGGCTGGCCGACCCCTACGTGAAGCTACATCTGCTCCCTGGAGCTAGCAAGGTATCCCCTCCATACATCGGATTATTAGTGTTTATTCATTAGAAATATTTGTTTAGTTATCTTGCTTTCAGAATCCACCCCATCCTACCTCCCCCTCATTTGTACTTTTATTTTATATTCCTTTAATTTATTATTCAAGAATAAATAAGATTAGGCGATGGGAGTATTTCAGAATATAAAAATCTCAAACATTCTGTCTCTTTTTCCCTCCTTTCTGTCATCCTTTCTCCTCTCTCTCTTCTCCTCTCTCCTACTCTCCTCTTTTTCCCCTCTTTCCTCCTCTCTCCTGTCTTCTCTCTTTTCCCCTCTCTCCTCCTCTCATCTCCTCGCTCATCTCTCCTCATTATGTATTGTTTGTTTAGTCTAATAAACTTCGTACCAAGACATTGAAGAACACGTTGAATCCTGTGTGGAATGAGACGCTGGTGTACCACGGCATCACCGATGAAGAGATGACCCGCAAATCACTCAGGTACCACCAAAACATAAATACAATGATATACACATATGCACACATACGCAAATACTGACTATTCACATTTTGAAATATATGGTAGACACATAGACAGACAGACAGACTGGTAGAGTGATAAAAACAACAACTGGTAGTTAACATGCTCTCTCTGCAGTCTGTCAGTGAGTGATAGAGAGACAGGTAGTTAACATGCTCTCTCTCTCTCTGCAGTCTGTCAGTGAGTGATAGAGAGACAGGTGGTTAACATGCTCTCTCTCTCTGCAGTCTGTCAGTGAGTGGTAGAGAGACAGGTTGTTAACATGCTCTCTCTCTCTCTCTCTCTGCAGGCTCTCAGTGAGTGATGAGGATAAATTTGGCCATAATGAGTTCATAGGAGAGACTCGCGTGGCGCTGAAGAAACTTAAGTTCAACCAAAAGAAGAACTTCAGCGTGTGCCTGGAGAGGGTGGTCCAGGTGAGAACCAAAAAGAACCAAGATGACATCCATGTGGATTACTGTGGGGAATATATCAATACATTTACTCTCCCTCTTTCTTGATCTCCTTCTCATTCAAATTCATCTCTCTCTCTAATTGTATTTTTTTCTCCTCTGTATTCCTGTAAATTACATGTTGTTTTGGTTTCTTGTAAGATCAAGATAATGATCTCTATCTCTCTCTAAAACCCTCTTGCTTCCACTCTATCGCTTTTTCTCATGCTCTCGCTCACTTTCCCTCCCTCTTTCTTGCTCTGTTCCTCCGTCTTCATATCTTGGTTTCTCTCCCTCTGTATCCCCCATCCCTCTCACTCTCTCTATTTAACTTTCTCTTTCTCTCTCCCCCTCTCGCTCTTTCTCATGCTCTCTCCTTCCCATGGGCCCCCTCTTTCTGTCTCTTTCCCTCCCTCCCCTTTCTCTCTCTATCTCTCTGCAGGCGAAGAAGGCCGTAGGGGGAACATCGAGGGGTATGGCTCTCTATGAGGACGATGTAAGACACATTTATCAGATTACCTGTATTATACATTTCAGGTAATCCATGTATTTCATGCTATTTATAGACATATACTGTATATATATATATTTGAGTGCATGCTTCCAGTTAAAAGAAAGGGGATTTAGTCGATCTAGTAGTATCACTAATCCGACTTAGGAATCCACTGCTGGATCGGAGGTTGCACATATAGATACAGTATGCATGTTTAGTTGATGGGTGCTTGCAGTGGATGGTTGGTAAGCCATTCTTTCGACATATAGACCCATAGATACATAGAGAAACATAGATTTATAAAATCAGTTGAGTTGATGGGTGCTTGTAGGGCAAGGACGGTAAAATCAAGACTCCTTAAAGACATACATATAGATATATACAAATATAAATACTTAGTTTAGTTGATCCCTAAAAAAATTTCATAATACATTTCCAACATCATCTGGTTGGTTTTTGATACATATATGAAACATAAAAAATATATCAATGTATACATATAGCAGGGTTGCCGGATGTTTGCAGGGTAAGGACGGAGAGGGCAGCGAGGAGCGGGGCCGCATACTGGTGTCTCTGGCCTACGACAGCCGGCAGGGCCGTCTGGTGGTGGGCGTGGTGCGCTGCGCTCACCTGGCCGCCATGGACTCTAACGGATACTCCGACCCCTTTGTTAAAGTGTGCGTTTCTTTTATTCCCCAGCCGTGCATTGTCCAAAGTATACGGAGATATGTGTAGTCTTACATTTTTTAAAAGACCATCATATTCAAAAATTTTAGGACAATAAATGTAAAATACATATGTACATTTATTTTCTTTGCAAATAAGGAGAAGGATAATCTAGTGGTTAGGGTGTTTGGCTCCCAGCTGAAAGGTTCTGGGTTTGAACCCCAATGTCCACTGTCTACCTGTAAGCCTTTTGAGCAAGGTGCCTAACCTCCTATCTGCACATTAATGAATCACTAAAAATGCTTTTGAATAAAACCGTCTGCTTACAGGTATTTGAAGAATTGCATGCGTAATTTACCAAGACATACCAATCGACTCGTGCAGTTTTTACCGACGACTGCATTGACTCCCGTGGTACACGGTTTCTCATGTGTTGTCTTGTGGTATTGGTGCAGCTGTCTGAAGCCAGATATGGGGAAGAAGGCCAAGAACAAGACTCAGACGAAGAAGAAGACCCTGAACCCAGAGTACAACGAGGTCGGCTCTCCGCACCACTTACTGAGAAGGCTCCAGACTGTTGATTTATCACCCATTTATCCTCCATGACTTCCTCTGAAAATGTTGGTGGGTTCCCATGCTTTAAATGCTCTGCTTGTGTTACAGGAGTTCAGCTATGAAATAAAACACGGTGAATTGGCCAAGAAGACCTTGGATATCTCCGTCTGGGACTACGACATGGGCAAGTCCAATGATTTCATCGGTATGTAGCTTAACATGAACACTTAATGTTCCTACAATACTGGTCTGTGAGCAAACCATTGTAGCCGCCTCTCCTGACTTCACTAAAACATCCGTTACTTATGGCTAAATTCTTCCTTGTATCGATTCTACCTATGAATTTTTAGCGTGGGCGCGCCTGCCACAAATGAAAACCATGGCGCGCTTTCATATTTTGGAATCTGTGTGTGTCGGTCAGTGCTCAGTTTGTGGAAAGAATAACAGGGACTCGCCATACAAGTCCTTTACCAAACATCCTATCACAAAGACCAAAGTACTATATTGCCTTTTTTTTTATTCATGGCGGTGCACGCACGCAAAATACTCTTTTTTCAAATTTGTACAAGGAAGGGATTTAGCCAAATTAATTTGGTGACAGATTTTTTAGTGAAGCCAGGAGAAATGCTACGGTGGTTTGATCACCAAACTGGTATTGTCCTTTAATGCATGTGTGCATTCAGCAATCCATCCATCCGTCATCTATCTATCTATCAATGATCCATCCATCTTTCTAATTATCCATCCACCCATCCCTCCATCATCTATCTATCCATAAATGATCCATCCACCCATCCTTAAATCAATCCTTCTCCTGTATATCAATCAATGATCCATCCATCCATCCATCCATCATATATCTATCCATCAATAAGACATCCATCTATTTATCCATCCATGTCTCCTGGTAACTGACTCCCCCCCCCCCCCCCCCCCCCCCCCCCCCAGGCGGCTGCCAGCTGGGCATACAGGCGAAGGGAGAGTGTCTGAAGCACTGGTACGAATGTCTTAAGAACAAAGACAAGAAGATAGAGCGCTGGCACATTCTCCTCAATGACAACCCCGCTCAGTTCGAAGACTGAGACTTCCTTCCTTTATCTGTCCATCTCATATTGGTCACGTGACAGTTATCCATTCTCTTCTCTACCCAGTATGAGCGAGGGCTTTTATTCTGAAACTGATCCACGGGTTTGTGTCCTCTCTACCTTTTGTGGTGTTTGTTCTGAGGCAGAATGTACATGCATGTCTAGAATGGATTCTGACCTCGTTTCCAATATGTGGCCATTAATATTAATGCAGTTTTCAATCCTACCATAGTATTTATATTTGCATTTTGTCATTTAGCATTAACCTAATGTTTAGAGAATGAGAATTCCCTTTTGTGTCCTTGACTGTTGGGCGGTATGTTGTTAAGCGTGTGTCGTACCTCGTCTCTACCTCCCAAGGTGATCTCCTGCGCTCTTACTGTGAAATGACAAGCTCATGTACTGTGCAATAATGTGATATAATGTGATATACCGTGCTATGCTATGTCACACCTTATTTGAGTCCATATTCATTTGATTTAGTCGTCTGTATTAAGATGAAATATTGTAGATTGTTAGCGGCCAAAAGAAGGTTGGTATAACTGACCTAAATGAGTCTGGTTTGTGTTAAAAGATTACAAGGCATCAGAATGAATTGACTAGACTACTAGCTCCTGCTAAGCGCTTCTGCAACTACGTGCATGGCTATCTCTCTCTCTCTCTCTCTCTCTCTCTCTCTCTCTCTCTCTCTCTCTCTCGCTGTATTGCTCTCTCACTAACACTATCTCTGTATCTCTCTCTCTGTATCTCTCTTTGTATCTCTCTTTCTAGCTCTCACTATTTCTCTCCATATAATGTATCATTATCTTGCTTTATTGCTCTATCTCTCTATCATTGTCTGTTTGTGTCTCTCAGTCACTCTCTGTATCATATCACTATTTATTTCTGTAGTCTATCTTCTTTGTCTATTTCTCTCTTATAGCATATATTATTGATCTCTTTCTCTATCTCTACATTCCCTATCCTAAAAAATTGCCTCAAATATTTTATGTATGCATCCTACACCATTATGTAAACCTATTTTTTAAATCTTAAATTTTCACTCTTGGTAGATCGATTTATTGTTTGATTGTATGTGTTTAGGCACACCAATAATGTAGCATACATTCTTGTTGGTAAATAAAAACATTGTGCAATCACTATATTGTTTGTGCTTGTAGTAATATGATTTCACATTACTACTACTGCTACTACTATTATACTACTACTACTACTACTACTCTTACTCTTACTACTACTACTACTACTACTACTACTACTACTACTACTACTACTACTACTACTACTACTACTACTACTACTACTCCTACTACTGCTGCTATTTCTCATACTCTTACTCCTCCTTTTTTATATTAGTTTATTAATGAATCTTACTTTTTCAAAATTTCCCCCAAAGAAACACACAAAGGTATTACGTGAAAATGTGCATGTGTGTTTCAGGATAGTGCATGTACACTGAAAAGTCTCATAGAGTGAGCAGAAGAAACAACCAGTAGATATGTAGTGGAACTATAAGGAGGCGGGGGCTGAGACCTTGTTTCAATCAGGTGAGGTTTGGACCAATCAGCAGAGGCAGACACGTAACTGACAGCTGAGTGAACTTTGAATAAATCAATAAAACTGTTCCTCGTCCTCACTCTTCCTTCCCCAGTAGGTCAAAGGTCCTTCCCTTTCACTAATTAGGTCAAGGATCCATTGAAATGTGACGCTATGTTTACATTCTGTTTATTGAAATTTCTGCAATACCATTATTATCAATGAGTAGTATGACTATATGTCGTTGGAGTAACACATCACTGAATGATAATGAAAATAAAAATGTACCTCATAAGTATAATGGCAACAGCATTGGAATACATTTTGCAATCAAAAGGCAGTACACAGAACTATTTTGCATACTCTCAGTTCTGTATAGTGTTAGGACTATAGTATGTTTTTTACAGTTATTTTTCTAAATGCACAAATATAAACAACTGATCTTTTTGGAGGTGGAAATGAAAGCTGGTTATTTAATTTCGTGTTAAATAAGCTGTTATATGAATACATTTATGAAATTCTATTTTAAATTGTATTAGAAAATGATATTAATTATACTGTCGTAAATAACTTGCTTTTGAAATATTTATTTTATACAATCTTTCCCAGTACAATCTCTGATCATATTAAAATATGATCGATAAGGCAGGCTATAGGCTAGCTATTATCCTGCGTTTATGTACGTATGTCTTTTTTTGTGTGAATCTGACTTGATCAACGTCGCTTATTTAATAAATAATAGCCTGGATTCAGAGAGGCAAAAAGTCGCCCAGACTAACAACACAAAACGAGGAGGAAGAGACTGTGTTGTCTGTTCTCTGTATCACTAGTATAATCACAAGGGGCTAACAGTTGTGTCTCTGGTAGGCTTACTAGTGTTTAGCTAATAGCAGCTTCAGATCATACGATGTCTGGGGTGCAGCTGACATCACTTTAACATCCCGGGAAATCCCGGTTTCTAATCTAGAAAAGATAAGAAATTTGCCTATATATATGTTCAACTAACATAGAATTCATAAGCTCTCATCTGGGTGAATTATCGGTATTTATTAATTTATTTTCCTTTTAGCTTATCTAACCAAATTGAAAATTTGCTAGCCGTGTTATTTTTGCAGCTTTGATGCGCCGTCAGAATGAACCATTTACATATTCTTCGAGTATATTTTTTATTTTTACTTTTGAGATCGAGCTGTGCAGCACATGTAAAGAACATCTGTGCTTATAGCCAACTTGCGTCCAACGGGGAAACTCATTACAGTTTTCTCCGGACTGGCCACTACAGCCCTCACCATCTTTCTCCAACCGTGCGTCTCTACCACTCCGTGTGGTCCCCAGACCGCGCTCTGCTAAAGTGCTCTTGGGTGGATGACGCAGCGGTGACAGAAAACTATCTATCCCTGTGCCGAGAGAAAACTAATGAGTTTTTGGAAAACCACAGTGAACATTTTAATATGAATGCTTTGTTTGCAACAAATCGATTATGTGACGCCGTGAACACACCGTTTGCGGATAAAGAACGCACGAGCAGAAGCAGAAAAGCGCGAAGCGTGGGCGCGCTGAGCGAAAGATCCAGGACAGCGAGCCACTTGCGAGTGAAGCGCGGATTTATTGTACCGGGGACGCTCTGGTGCGGGTCTGGCAACAAAGCACTGTCATATGCAGATTTGGGTGAGTTGCTTTTCATATTTTCAGTTTCAAAATGTTCCTTATGAGCTGGATACATTCAGAACACCTTTAAATGGACACCATGTAAAACCATCAACCAATTATATTTATCTGTCTCTTGTCTCTGCTTAGGAGCCTTTATGAAGACCGACAGTTGTTGTCGTGAACATGACCAGTGTCAGGACACTATTTTGTCCTTCCAAACCAAATTCGGCGTCTTTAACACTAATATTTTCACTATGTCTCACTGCGACTGTGATAACAGGTAAGGATTTTAGTATAGGATTTCATGCTAACTGTAAAAAAAAATAATAATACAGTCAACACCTATTTATTTAGAACAAAGTAAATAACTAATAATATAATAAATAACACAATTTTAACAAACGTCATTGAAAAAATAATATTGAAAATCTTATATAAAATATATTCCATGCTATAAATAGGCCTACACACCTGCTCTGTCCACAGCAGGGAGACTCCTCATAGCTGACGGCTGGGTGTTGGCACTGCCTCACCAGACTTTGCTCTGTCCCCTAAAACATAATATGATTAATTGTAATAAGAGTAATAAAAAATTATGAATAATAATAATCATAATCATAAGAGTCATTACAGTAGAAAGGGAAGGAGACCTCCCATACAGTCTCTTTTTCTTAATAAATTGCATTAAACCATAAAGGGAATTGCAGTACACTTGGAATATAACACTCTGAGTACACTTATACATACTTAAATGTATTATTCTTCGTTTTTGTGTGTAGATGTGGGTTTATGTGTTTGCCTATACTCTGCATTTGCATATGTGAGAATATTTCTATATATGTTTGTCTTCATAAATGTTTTTTGGTGTGTGTGTGTGAGTGCTTGCAGCCAAAGGATGGTTTAGGATTGCCTTTTATTCACTCAATCTGCAATTATTTAGCATTGACATTGTTGGCTCGTATATCACTGCATGCGTATTCCTGATCTATTCTATTCACATTTTAGTCATTATTTTGCACTTTACTGTGCTTACATCGACTCTATTTCTCCCTTTTTTGTAATTAGATTTGTTTAACGGTGGGCAAGGGCGGGCTTGGTGCAAGTTATCTGTGTGGTCCAAGTTTGAGTTTTTTGATCATGGACTTTAGTCTACACAAGCCTGTTGGCACCGTAACCGTGATGAGAGGATAACCGTTACCGAACTAAAATTATGTTCCATTTCAACCTAAACGATGTTCGTGTCTCAACCTTAAGGTTCCACGGTTGCCTTAGGAGCGCCAACGACAGCATATCTGACGTGGTTGGGTACACCTTCTTCAACCTGCTGAAGATGAACTGCTTTGAGCTCTCCTACAGAGTCATCTGTACGGAGAGGAACTGGTTCGGCATGTAAGTGGACTTTTGTTGTCTCGCTATAGCCAATGTTGATTCACATTGCTGAGTTACGGTATTTTATTGTTGAGAACCCATTATATTATGTGTGGGGCGTGTCCTCCAGACAAATGTAGTCGACTTTGATTGACGAGTTAAAATCCTCTCAAGTGCCAGATTTAGCTTGGGTGGCCACTCAGGGTGGCCAATCCAAATTTAGGCGTGCGATACGCCCCTGGTTGGTGTCTTGTTAACAGCTCCACCCCTACAGGTGTAAAGCGACCCAGACGGTGCTCCACGCGGAGGTCCAGTCTCCGACCGCCTACCAGCCCGACACCTCCATGTCCGAAGCGAACGCCACTCAAGCGACCCCAACCATGAGCGTCACGCCACCCGCTGATCCCCCGGCAATGACCTCTGACCTCACCTCTGCTAACACCATGGGCTCTGATGGTTTCGCCCTCGTCTCTGATACGAGCCCCGCCCTCAGCGCCGGTGTCTTCGCCACTAAGTTGGAGAGCAGCGCGTCTTTGACACCCCCTAGCAACAGCGATCTGGACCAGCATAACATCTCCATGGCTAACACAGACAAACCAGGCGTGTTGAATGGGCAGGTTGCTAATACAAGTAAGGCGATAAACATTAAACATAAACATTTGGTCTCTCAGTATAACTGATTTCCAACAGTAGCTGAACAAAAAAAAGGTAGTCCTGATGGTTCTTATTCACCTAGCGGTCATCTTGATTCTAAACACTAGCTGGATGCGGAATTCCGGCTAGTGTATGGAACCAAGATGGCGGCTAGTTGAATAAGGCCCATCTGCTCACATGTTTTCTTCATCTCCCAGGCCAGGAGCTGTCGTGTGAGGTGTACAGAGAACTGGACCAGTGCAGAGCCAGGATCCGTCCCCAGCAGAGTAGATACGGTCTCCTGAACCTGGACCCCAGGACCTTGTACCACTGCAGCTGCACAAAAAGGTACTGTGGGTCATAATGACTAAGTACTCTAACGTTTTGTCGTTTACATTTCACCAGGTTAGTCTCTGGTATTGAAATCACACAGACTAGTTCAATAGTATGTTACTGTACAAATATACCTCCAAACACGTGTTGTCTTTGACTGTGGTCAAGTCAGCAACAAGTATTAGAACTGCTCTTAAGCATTACAGTTGAGATGAGAAACCTCCATAAAAGCATGCAATCTACCTGTACGCTTCCCTGTGATTTGTTTCTGAATGCTACTTTTCCTAATTTCAACAGCTTGTTCATGTGCTTATGTCTTTAAACAAATAGAGAGAGGATGGTCGAAGACATTTGATTTCGCAACACTAGGACTCATTTATAAAAAAAAAACGGTTATGAGAAACCAGACTGAATATTTGCTTAGCGACTGTTTGCAGTCTGATACATGGTCTTACCCAACCAGAATATTGGCACCCATTTACATGTGCACTTCTCTATACTCCATAACCTCATGTGCACGTGATGGATCTGAGCATTTGCATCGATTGAAATCCAGAATCCACCTTTTCTTCTATCTGTAATAACGATGACTATTTACTATTTAGTCATTTAGCTTTTATCGCTTTTATCGCTTTTATCGCTTTTATCGCTTTTATCGCTTTTATCGCTTTTATCCAGAGCCACTAGGGATCTTGATCAAGCATGCCTACAGGCTAGACTAGGGACATGGGGGATCGAACCCAGGACCTTTTGCCCCCTCAGGTACTACACTATAGGACCTACATTATATCTGTGTCTGTCTATAACTCATTACAAACGTATTACTATACCGTTGAACTTGTACATTTGTTAACTGTCTAGTGTGTCTAATCTGTCTGTGATTTCATGCAGATTGTTTCAGATCTTAGCCAATCAGAGGCGGCTGATGGACGTAGACACATTTCTCCTGGACGGAGTTTCCCAATCCTGCTTCTTGGTACCGGACTGTGGATCGGGCAAGATGTCAGTACACACACACACACACACACACACACACACACACACACACACACACATACGCACACACACAAGCATGCAAGCACCTACGCACACACACACACACACACACACACACACACACACACACACACATACACATACACACACACACACACACACACACACACACACACACAAGAGCATATACAGATATGGGCACATGCACACACAACGAAAAATGCACACACATGCACATTCATGCATGCACATGCTCACAAACACACACATACACACGCGGAGGCACGCACACACACATATGGAAGGCCAAAGTGGTCACACACACACACACACACACACACACACACACACACACACACACACACAACGCTTTAAGATTAGACCATAATTACTTGCATTAAATATATGGTTCATAAAATGGACATGAATTCATATTTAGCATGCCTTATTATTCTTCACCAGATGTAAAGCCATTGTACACAGTCCTGCCCTGCCAAAATTGGAGAAGACCATACCCGGTGGGAATATGGATGATTGGCGCCACCTACTGGCCGTGAGTCTCCGGGTCAGGAGGCCCAAATCCTACAGGGTTAAACGGAAAAACGGAGCTGTCAGACTCAGTAGATTGTGCGAACGGATTAGCCGCACCAAAGTACAAAAAACCGAAGTGATGGCACATTGATGGATTCATTTTGATAGAGACACTGCTACAGTCACTTATACATAGTTGAGTATTTGTAAAAATGTAATGTTATATGGCCGTGTATAATAGTGTGTATATATTTGTTTTGTGTTAAGACATGCTCCTTTGTTTCAGCGAAGTACCTGCACATACTTTAAGCCCATGTGTGCATTGTTCACATTTGTCATTGGTGGTCAAATAGTCAATTTTCTTTTTATGTAACAGCTTAACGTTCACTGTCCTTTGAAATACAATTTAATTTAATGTTTTGATTGCTGAACTTGAATGTGCATGGATTTTCAGTAGAGATGAGAAATACAAGCATAATTAAATAAGCAGTATTGATTACATAAGAACAATACTGATATCTTGAAATATGCCAGCATATGAATAATGTTCTATGATACAAATTGTAAAACAACAATATCATTTGTAGACATAGTGGTTAAAGAAGGAAAAATGTGGTTGTTTTAATTGATGACTTATGATTAATATTATTAATAATAATAATGATATAATAATATTATTAATAAATTAATGCATAATATATAATAACTAACATCGGTATTGGATTTTTTTAAATAAATTACATTGATTAATTGTATGGCCATTAAAATTCCTTAAAAACCAATGACCCGAACTCAGTCGTGTGATCATGAAAGTATCCGAAAGCTTCACACCGATGCCAAGAAATACCTCAGTCTTATCTCCGACAGAACCTAACCAAATACGGCCCGTGACCAAGCGGGTTATTCTGGTGAAACCAATATGTTATAAGTTACATAATTGGTTTTAGAACTGTTGTACAAACGGTAGGATCTCTACACATGGCATAGACAAGCATAGGCTGTTATAAGTCACCTTCCGCAAATGTCCCATTGTTAAAAGAAGTGCGGGTCAGGTAACTCAACTCCGCTCCTGATGTCATGAAAAAGTAATCGCGAGGCATCTGAGGGCTGCAGCCGTAGGAGCGACTCCCCCGCCCACCCACCGCCTCCTCCGGGGAAGAATTCCGCTAACGGGAGAAGAGAACCGGATCGTAACGGACTGGAGAACATGGCGCACTTATCCTGCTGGAATTACTTTGTCTGATGAGGAAACTTCAGCCCCTGTATAACTTGGTTGTCCCTATTTTATGGCTTATTAAATGTAGGACTTAACGTTTGGTGGATAGCTATACCCTATTGTCTCGAATGGGTCCCGGACATTGGATTGTTTAATAATAAAAGTTTCGAGTTACTGTCGCCGTAGAGTGGACAAAATGGAAAAAGCGAAAGCAAAGAAGGAAAAGGTAAGCATGTGAAGGGAGCGGTGTGAATAATGGTTTTATTGCATCAAAAGACGGGAGAAAAATGATTGTACCTAACTTGGTTTCTCACCCCTTACCCTATGCACGGATCCACTGAGTGTAAATATAGCTCAACGGAGATGGCGGTAATGTAGTTTACGCTCATAGATTATTCACTTGAGTTTAGGGGTTTAGTCGCCGTGTATGATTGTGCATCAGTATCATGCGTGTGTGTGTGTGTGTGTGTGTGTGTGTGTGTGTGTGTGTGTGTGTGTGTGTGTGTGTGTGTGTGTGTGTGTGTGTGTGTGTGTGTGTCTTTAAGTATTGTGGTAAGGTTCTTGGCAATGATGTATGATACTGGACGAGTATGTGAGTATAAGGGAATGTATAGCATCGTATAGCATCGCGATACTCCTGCTCCTACTGAATCACTGGGGTTCTAGAATATCTGACACCAACACACTACACATCCAAATTCTCCCATTGGGGCTCACTCAGCAACTCGAATTCGTATTCGCGGATAACACACACCGCCAGCTCCTTCCTCTCATTATTGCAAAAAACGTTCAGTCAAAACCACACCTCCAACTTCTGACAGCTAGACATTGTTAAGACCCGTTACAATGCGGTTACAATACAAATAGTAGAGTATAATAGAATAATGGGAACTCATTTAGCCTTATTTTAAGCATTATTGTATGACATTCATTGATTAGCGAGACTTGGTAGTAAATGAAAGAGACAAATTCATAGGAATTCATTATTTCTTCAAAACAATCAATTTTTTGAACAATGTTTAAGAAGGGTTTGTGTGTGTGTGTGTGTGTGTGTGTGTGTGTGTGTGCGTGTGTCTTGCATGCTAGTTATTAACAGGCCATTGAATTTGGCATACAAAGACACCAACAATTGCAGCATTTGTGTGTGTGTATGTGAGAGAGAGAGAGAGAGAGAGCGAGAGAGAGAGAGTATTTGAATAACTTTATAAGTGTGAGAGAGGAGAAAAGAGAGAGAGAGGAAAAGAGAGAGGGAGAGAGTGTGTGTGTGAGAGAGGGAGCAAAAGAGAGAGAAAAACATAATGAGTGCCTTGCTATAAGTTCTGGTAAGAGGATACATTTAGAAAATCCAAATCCGGAAGCACATAGCTTTTCTGACTAACCCTAACATCTCAGTTTTAACGGAAATTACAGACGATGTGACAAAATAAATAGGAATAGCCCATCACATGTCTGTCTGACTTACATTCCTTATGGTCACATCTGCCAGGGATGATACAAACAAGTCAACAAGTCAACAAACAAAGAAACAAACTAATCAGCACACAAATAGTTATTCCCCCAGTTTATTCTTTGAACAAAACCTAAAAGTCTAATCTAAAGAAACCACAATCATCCTAGCTGTTTTAGTTTATCAAAATGACTCTATGGAGAACCTAAAATATCCATGTTCAGAACATGAATGTGTATGACCCCCTGACCTCCTCTCCGTCCCTGTCCCCAGTTCTCTTTGTTCGGCTCCCGCTCCACCCACCGGACCCCTGTCACTCACCCTCCCTCCTCCCCGTTCTTCACCTGGTCCTCCTCCTCCTCCTCTTCACCACCGGGGATCCAGTCTGTGGCGGACCCCCTCCCCAAGTGCCCCACGTACCCCGTGCACCTCAGCTCCTCCACCACCTCCTCACTCAGCAAAGCAGAGTTCCTGGAGCGCGTACGGCGCAGCAACCAGGCGTGCCAGCAGGGGGAGTACTCGCTGGCCGTGCGTCTCTACAGCGAGGCCCTGGCCGCGGACCCCCAGAACTGCATCCTGTACAGCAACCGCTCGGCCGCCTACCTCCGACTGGGCCAGTATGGCACCGCGCTGGACGACGCCCTCAAGGCCCGACTCATCAACCCCAAGTGGCCCAAGGTAGGAGAGAGCGCCATTCGTGATCAGGCGACCCATCGCTTGACCTATGTTTGACCTTTTAATACGTTAATGTAGTGTTTTGTATTCTACTTCCTCTCTACATCCTGGGTGTATTTTTTATAGTATTTTAGATCTCACTTTTTATTTCTTCTTAAATTGTTTGGTAAATTGTTAAATTGTACTATTGTTCTATCGCTCTATCGCTCTATCGCTCTATCGCTCTATCGCTCTATCATTCTATCATTCTATTGTTGTATCGTTTTATTGTGCTATCGTTCTATTGCTCTATCGTTCAATTGTTCTATCGTGCTATCGTTCTATCATACTATTGTTCTATCCTGCTATCCGTCTGTCTTTAAATCATGCTATCAGTTTCTCAATGAGCAGCTAAATGGGTTGCTCATTCTATTATGGATTATAATTATTCAAAATCAACACTATAGTGACATCATAAGTGGTAGTGTTCACCAATAGTCTATGATGATAAGTCAACCTACGAGGCAGTCCACCAGGTAGGCTGGTTGGTTGATCTATCCATCATATAATCCAGGTGGACACTCCCACTTGTGATGTCACAGACGGATACATATTGAAATGGCTTGCAATGGCTAATTAACATCACGCCTAGTGGGAAACTATAGGCCCTTTAAAAAGCAGAGGTTCTGATTTGTACAGGGCCCAGTGAATTGGTTCTGGGTCCGCTGGTGTTCTTAAGAGCGGCTCAGTGTGGGAAGTAGACAGAGAGTGGACCCAGCACTGCTCGGCTACTTTTGTCTGGACATCTGTGGCCAGGCCAGCTCCACTCCACTTCCTCTCTCTGTCAAAGAGAATGGACGGAAGTGGGTTTGGGTTATGTGAGTGAGTGTGTGTGTGTGTGTGTGTGTGTGTGTGTGTGTGTGTGTGTGTGTGTGAATGTATGTGTGTGTGTGTGTGTGTGTGTGTGTGTGTGTGTGCTTGTCTGAAGTTAGATTGCAAGCCTGTTATTTTGTTTTGGAAACCTCCACCAGACCATTGAGTTTGGCATACAAAGACAACAACGGCAGCTGCATTTGTGTGTGTGTATGTACATGTGTGTGTTTTAGCTAGTGTGTGTCAGTGTGTGTGTATCTTAGCAGATACACACGTGTGTGGTGGTATTATGGCAGGCCGTTGCTGTGTGTGCTACGGGTCGTAGCAGAGGTCAAAGTTAATGAAGTACCTTGGAGAAAGAGTCCTTGGATAGAGAGATTACTTCTGCTTGAGCTCCCTCTTCACTGCTCTGCCTAGACGGCGTCAAGTCCCCTTTCTCTGCTTTCTCTCCTTTCTCTGTTTCCTTTTTGTTTTTCCTCTTTTATTTTTTCTTTACAAATTGTCCCACACTGTTTGCTCCACTTGGAACAACAAGTTCAAGTACACACACACATAAACATGCATACACACACACCCACAAACACACACACACATGTGCACACATGAATGCACGCACACGCGCACACACACACACACACACACACACACATGCATGCACGTATGCGTGTGCACATGCACATCCACACCCACATGCACACGCATACACAAACACACAAGCACACACACACACAACCACACACATGCACACACACGCAAGAGGGTCTTTGCTGTGGCTAAATAATTTGCGTCAAAAGTTCTACGTTTGTTTATTTCTTCAATTTTTTCATTTTTTATTCATTTCTTGGTGGAATCATCCCATGACTGGAGCTGTTTCATTTCTTCGCTATTCAAATGAAGCCACAGCACAGCAGCCGAAGAGGGCTTTGCAGGACAAACTTCAAGCCATTTTATTTATACCTCTTTTGTTTGTCCCTTGTATGAATGTTCTATAAGCTGTAGTTCCCTTTGTGTGTGTGTGTGTGTGTGTGTGTGTGTGTGTGTGTGTGTGTGTGTATGTGTATGTGTGTGTGTTTGTGTGTGTACAGCCTGAAGTAAACTTCTGTGTGGAACTAGCTGTCGGAGGTATGTTGGGGAGTCTCTTTGCCGATGTTTTCATTTATGGTTCTGGATCGGTGATTTTGATCTTAGCCAGAATTTGCTTATTTAGTGATATCTGGTGACCTTAACAACGTGAAGATAGTGTGTGGTTCAAATATGTAAGAACCTCCTCAACATTGCCTATCATAAACGAATCAGAGAATGTAGCAGGAAAGACAGAGGGGGCTGTCAGTTGCCCTGATGCAGGGTTACATTTTTGGGAGGAGGTGTGTGTAACCTACGGCGACTATTAGCGTGACCAAGATGCCATAAGCCTCTACCTGCTGCTGCTTAAAGCTAGGGTGGGCAATTTAGAAAAACCAGCCAGAGTAAGCTAGATTTTGAAAGTATTCAACCGTATCCATCAAGCCGCTCCACTAAAACACGTGACTAGCTCACTAGCTTTAGCAATAGGTCTGCCGAGCCTTGTGAAAGACTCCGGTCATCTGCAATGAATTCACGGGCAGAGTGCGCGCAGGTAGCCGGTAGGTAGGCAGACAGACGGGCAGGCCATCCAATCATTTCATTCAGGCCAAAAAAAAGAAAATAAATCTTTCGGGCCGAATTAAATGATTGGACGGGCTTATTACAGTCCACAGATACCAGATTTGTTTTCTTTTTTTTGCCAGATCATTCGATTTATTGATTGCTGTCAGGATGTAAAGAGAACTAAAAAGAAATTGACTAAGAGACCCTTAGTCAATTTCCCTTGGCAGAGACCCTATCAGAGAGCTAGCAGAAGGTTGTACTTCAGAGCGAGGAATCCTTTCTGGCGTGCCGTCTCTCTCTGTGAAGTGAAAGCCAACCAGATGGTCCCCGACGTGGCCTGTTTACTGTAAAGGGCCCCTAAGGATCGGCTACCGCTGAAGGGCCGGCCTTGGCCCTTCCCTGTCATTACATCTTCTGCTCTTCAACCACACGCTACAAAAATATTATCCACACACAAGTTCAACTGTATGTTTATTTTTATTTTTATTTTTTTACTGTAGTTTAACTGTCGTGGGACATGAGTCTATTTATGAATGAGAGGGGTTACAGTTGGTTGTAACCGGTGCATCCAGGAATCGATGCCTTGTTTTGGATTTGTGCTGGCATTAACACCAGCCAGGGTTAGGGGTTCAATTCCCACTCGGGAGCCACCCCCATGCTAAGAAAATATGCACTCACGTAAGAGGCTTTGGATAAAAGGTTCCACTAAATGGCGTCGTACACACATAACCTTTTTAAGAGTTTTCCTAAATTTGGTTGGTTTTCTGGTTGGCGTAATATCGCTCTAGTAATTACGATGTTTCCTTGAGTTGCGGTGGCAGTTCTCAGCAACGGCTTGTCATTGTGCCGGAGGAGAGTTAGTGGTTCATTAGTGTAAGTCCCTGGAGGGATATGGGGAATGTATCATTTTGTTTGTTCCGCTCCTTATGACATCATAATACCGCTTTGCTGTTCCGTTCTCTTTCTTTTAAATCCTGCACCCGCTGTTGTTATGTGTGGGAAGCGAACAATAAAGTAGAGGAGGTAAAAGTAGAGGTAAAAGCAAGTGTGTGCGAGTGCGAACGTGTGTCTGTGTGTACGCATGCGTGTATGTGTTCAAGTGTGGATAGTTGTATTACGTATTTAACAAATGTAAGGTAATAGAAGGTCCTAAATTGAGCGTAAAGAAGTGCACACTATGTGAGTGGTGTGGTGTGGTGTGGTGTAGTGTGGTGTGATCCTTCCCTACAGGATGTTGTCATGCTTATTGTCAGATGGGTTCAATTGGGGCCAATTGGACCTTTACCTTTAGTGGTAATAATTGGCTTTTCATTGGTGGTGATAAATCCCCCACCCCGATTGTTACCCTGATTTTAAACAACAAAATACCCTTAGATAAACGTAACCATCTCGAACTGAATCTAATAACTAAACATCTTTAAAAGCATATTTTACTTTGTATGTAAACATAGTAATCCTTCATTTATGATATTGTGGCAATCACGGCCATGGTCGCCATGCTCCGTGCCGCAAGGGACCCTGGGAGGGTCGGCGGAAGCGGCACTGCCACCGAGGCAGTCATGGTTGTGGGGCATGACATGTGTGTTTTGTTGTGTGGTGGTGTATCAAATAAAAGGCAACTCTCTGAGTTGTTCGGAGTATCGGTCCTGAGAGTTCCAACTAGACCGATACTGTTTCTAACGCGTCGTGAGAACCAGACCATCGACACAGTACCCCACTGGATGGATGGACTTCAGCCACTACCCTTAAAAAGAATGCGTATGTAATATTGAGTAAACCACTAGAGGGCAGTATTGACGCACCAATAAATAAAAACCTATGGTCACGATCTCAGCGTCGTAGTACACAACTCAGTCTTTGTGCGTCTGTTTGACCATAACTCACATGACCTACAGATCACATGAGGCTTAGCAACACAATCATACGCAAACATGACCAATGAGTCATCCAAAGATTTGTGCATAATGACAACCAGGCTTCATTGCTTCAGCAATTCTCACCATGGATTTATTCTTCTCACTCCCACTTTTCCTACTAACCACACTGCTATAAACATGGATGTATAGATAGCGCTTCATCATCAGAGACTCTGGTCTATAAATGAATGTGATAACTTCCACACATCAGCAGAAACAACATCTGCTAACATGCACAAGGATAGCATATAAATCTTCATACGCCCAAGCATAACATAAAATAACATAACATAGCATAACATAGTATAGTGGTATAGCATAGCATAGTAGTATAACTATAGCGAGTATAGCCATAATATGATATAGCATTGCATAATGTAACATCACATGGCATAACATAACATAACATGCTGAGTAGCTATAGTATGATATAGTATATCATGGCATAGCAGCACAGCATAAAATGAAATAACATTACATAGCATAGTAGGCTATAGCATGATAGCACAACATACCATAGCATGAAATAACATGCATAATGGAGTATAGTATAATAGCATAACATAACATGTCATAACATTGCATAGCTCATGATAGATTTGACAGTATTTTGCGTTTCAATGAAAAATGAAAAATACTGTCAGTTTCGATAAAACAATTGCATAACATAGCATAGCAACTGCTCCATTCATATTTTACACATCAGGCTACAGTGAACCATGACTTAGGCTGGCGCATAGAAAGTTAGCAGTCTACTGTTACCAGGGCTCCGCTGCTTAATACAGCACTCATGCTCGTAAAACATCTGCTGGGATGCAGCGAAGACCTCGCCAGATCTGCTGTCTCAGCACCTGTCCACCGCTATGTTCCTCTAAGTGTTTACATCTCTCTTCCTTACTGCTGCTTTCCTGCTGGCAGACATTAACATGGTGGAGAGAGAAGTTAGGTGTACTCAACAACCTGCATGGAAGGTGGTGGTGAGAGGTTCATGCCAGGTAATTGTAACTTGGAGTATTCTTCAACTAAATTGTTTTCTGTTCGTAGTCTTCTGTCTGCTAGTCTGTCTTTGTTTGTTCACTTTCACTCTCAAAGACAATTTTCATTTTCCCCATACAATAGATGTATCCAAGTCCTTCTAGAATCTCTCATATGTATTCATTCAAATCTTTCTAGGATTTCAAAATGTATCCATTCAAATCTTTCTAGAATATCAAAATGTATCCATTCAAAGCTTTCTTTAATCTCAAAATGTGTCCATTCAAATATTTATTGAAACTCAAAATGTATCCTTTCAAAATCTTTCTAGAATCTCAAAATGTATCCATTCAGGTCTTTCCAGATAGTCTAAAATGGATCTGTATATGTTCCTATAGTGACATCACAAGTATGATTGTCCAACCAGATGTTTGACGGATAGATTAGCCTACCTGTTTTTACAGTCCACTGGTAGGCTGTTTAAAAAAATGCAGGGACCCTATGCTTGTCCTAAGGCCAGGAAAAGCACTTTACAGTGCAGAAAAACCCACCTGACTCATGCAATGAACTCCAAGCCTGTGAATATTTCAAAAGGAGATAGTATTAACACAATAATGGACCTTCTCTGGTTTGGCATGGACCCCAGTAGCTCATCCCGCCAGCCGAGTGTGCCTGCCATGTCTGTTTGGCACCAAACCTCTGGAAGAGCTCCAGGGATGGATGTTTGAGAAGGTTTGGAGTTGTTAAGATGTTAAATAAACACTAGTGTTTGGTTTTCATTTGGAGAGGAAGAAAGAGTTCAGCTTTTATTCGAAGGGAAAGGGAGGTATCGTGAAGCCACGATCCACATTAAAGTCTCCCCTCATTCTCTTTTGTTTTCCCTCCTCTCATCTTTGTCTCTTTTATTCTATTCTCTGACTTTTTTCACTTCCTTCATTCTCTCATCCTCCCTCTATCTTCTCATTTTCTCTCCTCTCATCTCCTCTCCTTCCCTTTCCTCTCCTCTCTCCTCCTTTCCTAAAATCTCCTCCTCTCCTCTCCTCTAATCTCATCTGCTCATCTCCTCTCCCATCTGCTCATCTCCTCTCCCCTCCTCTCTCCTCTCCTCCTTTCCTCAAATCTCCTCCTCCTCTCCTCTCCTCTCCTCTCCTCTCCTCTCCTCTCCTCTCCTCTCCTCTCCTCTCCTCTCCTCTCCTCTCCTCTCCTCTCCTCTCCTCTCCTCTCCTCTCCTCTCCTCAAATCTCCTCCTCTCCTCTGCGCTAATCGCTCTCATCTCCTCATCTGTTACATCATCTTCTCTTAATAATTCTGTTTTTCAACAACGGAAAACCCTCTGATTTTTAAACAACAACAGAAACACTGTTATAGACCTTGATCTAATAGTCCTATACAGGTCTGATTTCTCTCTGCTGTGCGTGTACTGGTCTGTTTGAAGTAATCCAGATCCTTATCACAGTCAGCTCTATCAGGTGTGCTCATTAAGATCCAATACATTATTTAGGAAGGCATCGTATGTCCAGATAAAACGTGCAGCGATAAACAAGTGGGGCTGCAACTTGTGTTAGGAGATTAAAATAGAGTTAGAATACAGTTTAGAATTAGAATTACAAAATAGCTTCTCTTTTAGAATAGCTCCTCATATAAAGTTATTTTATGGGGATGAACTTGAATGTTGGGCATAATTATATCTCGTTAAATGACCAAGTAATTGCTTCTTCTTTTTTTAAGGGACTCAGAAGTAAACAATGCATGTTAGTTAGTTCAGTTCAGTCAGTCAATCAGTTAGCTAAGTTCAGTTAGTCAGTCAGGAAATTAGTTCGTTTTTCATTTAGGTAGAAGTTATTCTTCACCAGGACTACTGCTTTTTAGCTGTGTTGTGAAAGTCAATCTGTCATCAAGAAGAAAAGCTCTGTTGCTGAAAAGAAAATGACATGTATTATGATATGTTATAATACTGAATGTCACTGTTGGCAGTTGATGACATTTGACGTGTATATATCTTGAGAGAGAGAGAGAAAGACGCACATTGTCTTGAAAAAAGTTCACAGGTGTTCTGAACAACTGCTTGATGAATTATGAATCTGGTGTTGGTGTGTTTTTTTTTGTGGTTGTTTACATTATTTTGCCCTCTGAGGTTTATGCCCAAACAGACACACACACACACACACACACACACACACACACATCCACGGACACACACACATATACACGCACACACACAGACACACACACACACATACACACACACACACACACACACACACATACACACAGACCCCCCCCCCCCCCCCCCCCCCCCCCCCCCCCACACACACACACACACACACACACATATACACACACGCTCAGTGCTTGGTAGTGTAAATTTACCAGCAAGCTACTCTGCAGTTTGTAGCTGTGGATTTAAATTATTAAGTAGTGAACGGCATGCAAATGTTTAAAAGGTGTTCAGGGGAAAACAAACTTCAAGATTTTTTGCGTCATTAGAGGATTGGAAAAATATACCAAACTATCAAATTTGTCAATGTGATATTTAACCCTACAAAAAAAAACATAATTAAAAATTATCACAATAGTCCACACTATAGGAATACAGATACATCGATTTGAAACGTTTATTGTTATTAAAGTATTTGAAGTAAGAGACAGAGAAAGAGAGAGAGAGAATGAAAGAGAACGAAGAACAGTGAGAGTGACAGACATTAAAGAGGGGGGGATACAGAAGGATATTGAAAGAGTGTGAGAGAGAATGAAGGCGAGAGAGAGCAAGAGAGAATAAAATAGGGAGAGTGAGAGGGAGCGACTGAAAGAGAGACAGAGACAGAAAATGAAAGAGAGCGAGATGGAGCAAGAGAGGGAGAGAATGAAAGAGAAAGAGAGAGAGAGAGAATGAAAGAGTGAACACTATCAGCGCGCGGTTCGGATTAATATTTCAAGGTTTCCAGCTCAACGCAGCGCGCTGCTTCTCCGGTCGTCAACACGTTAATAGGCTACCTGTCCTTGCGTGATACCCAGCCGGTTTGTGCCCGGTTATATGCGTGTCTAGGTTCCATATATACAGTTTAACAGTTTAGTCAGTGACTAGAGTTATAAAGGTGTGATGACAGTTGGATCGGTGCTTCACCTGACTCCGATGTCAATGGAATTATTAGTCTTTAGGCGACCTGTGAACCAGAGATCTCATTGGTTTATGGCTTTTGTTGATGTTTTTGTGGATTATTTTTGTTGATGGTTTTGCGGATGCTTCGTTGACACTCAGATGCCAGTTTATTTAACCCCATGACGTCTCTAACCGTCGGAAAACTTTGATGCTGGATCTTTTTGGTTTACAAATATGATGAAATGGCAGCCCCGAAAAAAGGTAATTTAATTAGTAAAATTGTATTTAAATATCATTTTAGATAACCTAACCGTGTTCTACAGCACAATTAGGCCTACTAATGCATACGTTGAATAGTGGTGGCATTTAGGATTAAACAGTGGGATTACTTGGAATAGCCCATTTGTATTCGCCCAATAAAATTTTTGAATAGGAGATTCCGTGTTATCTCATAAACAATTTACAATTTTCTGAGAGAAAACATCGAACTATATCTACCAGTAGGCTTGCTAGCATTTATATATTAACGCTCATATATCAAGTACATATTTTATGTTACAATATGAATTTAGATTAACGTTTTAACGGTTTATGGCATTCAAACAATATTGAATGACTTTGAATTGTGACATTGACTGTATCGATATCGTGACGAGTCTGCTCGGTCAGCAGCGCTAAAACAGCAATTGTGACGACACTAGTATCAGCACTAACATTTGTGACGTCATATATAACTTAGGGGTAGCATCAGAATTAATATTACCAGAGCACGAAGAGTTTACCCCTGTAGTTAATTTTCTTGGGATGAATGGAGTCTGATTAGTCACTTAGTAGACCTATCTTACCTTGAACAATTAAAATGAATCCAAGGGAAATAACAGAAGGGGAATCATAACACAATAATCGTAAATTTGTCTGTCTGTAATCTGTTATAAAATGCATACATGCCCCGTAAGTGGGTGAATGTTTTGCATATGTTGCTAATGTATTTGATTGCAATTCAGTATTATGGGATTTCTAACACAATTGCAAATTAAGCAACATGTAGTTACATTGATGTATTGACTTCAT
The DNA here is from genome assembly GCA_026745465.1 of Lota lota. NCBI lineage: Eukaryota > Metazoa > Chordata > Actinopteri > Gadiformes > Lotidae > Lota > Lota lota. Next base: position 483,340 of record JACYXH010000753.1, read on the forward strand.
ACGAGATACAAAACAACATTCATCAATATTAGCAGTCAATATTACCAGCCATTTTGTGTCTTTGTGTGTGTGTGTGTGTGTGTGTGTGTGTGCGTGTGTGTGTGTGTGTCCTCCTGTGTGTGTGCGTGTGTGTGTTTAACTAAATCAAGATTGAGTATGAAGTATTCATTTCACAAGTGGATTCTCCACAGTTCAATGAAACAGACTGGATGACTGACTAAACACATGTTTGTTTCAAGGGTATCAGGGGAACAATACTTGCTTCTCAAAATATCCCCTTCCTCTGGCCCTCCTGCCCTCTGGTAGACCTACGTATTGTGGTGTTAGCCTAGTGGTGACACACACCTGTACACTTACAGGAACCTTCTCATATTCAAAACTTCTTGACTGTGACAATACCTAACCTTTAGCTGCTGTCTAGTGTTAGCTTCCAACGTGCGATGGCTAGGCTGCTTAAACCTTCTCCCTCAGATGTAACATTAGTCATCCAACTAAAATATATGCTAGCTTGAAGCTTTTTTTTTCTTTTACGAAGACTTGTTAAATATAATTTAAAAAATACAACTATGGCACAGGAATACAGTGTGGTTTGCATAGTATTTTATATTATGTGGTATTATGTATTACGACTACATTTTCATGTAGTCATTAAGCAGATGCTTTTATCCAAAGCAACTAACAGGCTGCATTTCCTTTTTGTTCTTTTTTAAAATGAGTGATAGTCAAGTTACATCTCAGAGATAGATCGATAGTACATATCAACAAAGTGACTTCTCACTTCACCATAAGCACTAGAAACAAGTTAACTAAGCCATCAGGACCACCGGTGGACATGGTTTGATGCCAGCCTTGAGAAGCCCTCAGATAGATATTGATGCAGTCTTAATGACTGGAAGAAACAGAGTGAAAGTTGGATTGAATACTTAATTACATCAATAAAATTGAACACATCTGGCAACTGAAGGACCGGCTTGATTTATAAAATACCCACATTTTATATTTTGCTGTGTTTACCTTAACCATGCGGTATGTTAAGCATCAATCCGTTGGTCCCTGGGAAATGACTTAAAAGTATGTAGAAGTAAACTTTTTGCCTTCGGCCAAACATATTTTTCTTTGCTTTCTTACTGTTTGTTTTCTCTCTGTTGTGTGCCCATGTTTTTACGTCTTGTGCCTGAATTATATTACTACATTTGCGGACAATAGACAGAATAGAACAGTCAACATTGAAAGTAATAAAAATTAAAGCTGCAAGCAGCGATTAACGGGGGCCAAGCCTTACACAGACCATTAAGACCTTTTCTGGATTAGACAAGGTCGACAGAGCTGGTGTAGCCGCAGCTTGAGTCTGGTGAAGCGCTTAAGAACTCTCATGACCTTATGTCAAAAGGGCAAGGAGTTATGCTTCTTTAAAGTCTTCAAGCGATCGCTATAGCGCCCTCTATCGCCTAAAAGTGAGGATGTCACATTGTTAAGAATCTCATGCTGAACAACTTTTGTATTGGACTCAAGATCAAAGGAGTCCATGTTGATGTTGAAAAACGCATTTACGTCCATACGGACCGTTTTTAGCCTCTGGCGGACATGTTGTTTCACCCAAATTGAAAATGTGAAAATTTCATCTTGTTCCGAATTCCATGCCCAACAACCTTTGTATTGGACTCAAGATCATAGGAATCCATCTTGATGTCGAAAAACGCATTTACGTCAATACGGACCATCTTTTGCCTCTGGCGGCCATGTTGTTTTGCCCAAATTGAAAAAGTGAGAACGTCCTCTTGTTCAGAATTCCATGCCCAACAACTTAAATAAAATGTTCAGTTGTTTGCGTCTGGCGGCCATTTTGTTTTGTCAATCAACTTTATTTTACTTAACTAGTTGGAGTTTTGTACCCTGATTGTGTGAGAGTTAGTCCCGCTCCAATCAAACAATCCTTCTAGGAACTGTGGTCATTTTAGTCACAAGCCACCCCCTTTTTGATGCCACGCCCTAATTGAAAACATATGGGTACCATCCTGTTCAGAATTTCATGTTAAACAACATTTGTATTGGTAGGGGAGGTACTCAAGATCATAGGAGTCCATCTTGATGTCGATATAAGCATTTTCATTTTAAAGCCACAACCTTTTGGAAGTAAATGGCTCCATTGGCTTTTCTTTTGAGTGTACAAACTTCCCTTCTCGTTAGATGAAAGAAATTGGTATATAGATGACGTGTGCCAAAGGATGTTTGTCTAAATCGAAAAACCTAGGATCCTTAGGGATTTTAATGTTTTTCACAAAATTCAAAATGGCGGAAAATCTATCCTGACAGAAGTCATAGGTTTTTGAGGCAAATTTGTTCAACATGAGGAGATGCATATGTGAGCAAAGTTTCATGACTGTAGGTCAAAGGGGTCAGGAGATATGCTTGTTCAAAGTTTGCATTTTCAGACGATTGCTATAGCGCCACCTTTGGGCCAATCAGTGCAATCTTTTCTCACAGATCTTCTGTAGACACCCTCTACAGCTGTAGAAAGTTTGTAGAAAGCCAATACAATACCCCGGTTAATTTAATAATATGTCAGTGAAGATCTCTATCTATCTATAGACACATTTCACATGCCATAATTCTGTCCTACGTCCAAGTCTTTGTAAGAAACTTAGCTGTGTTCCATACCATAGTGGAAGTATGAAGCATAGAACTAACAGTGCTTGTACCAGAGTGCATGTATACACCAGATTAGTAACAGTACACGTACCAGAGTGGATGTATACACCAGATTAGTAACAGTGCACGTACCAGAGTGCATGTATACACTACATAAGTAAGAGTGCATGTACCAGAGTGCATGTATACACTACATAAGTAACAGTGCACGTACCAGAGTGCATGTATATACCAGATTAGTAACAGTGCACGAACCAGAGTACATGTATACACTACACAAATTACAGTGCACATTCTAGAGTGCATGTATGTACTACATAACTAGCAGTGCACGTACCAGAGTGCATGTATACACTACATAAGTAACGGTGCACATACCAGAGTGCATGTATACACTACATAAGTAACAGTGCACGTAACAGAGTGTATGTATCCACTACATAAGATAATAAGAGAGCATTAGTGCAATGAAGAGACTTCAGATGTTTTATTGAAATGAGCAGAGGTGTCCCGCTCTGCGATGGAGGATAAAAGAGAAGGTGTAATGTCTGGCTCATTAACTTGCTCCTTCTCATGACCGGTGTGTGTATGTGTGTGTAGTTGGGTGAGAATATGTGTATGTGTGTGTGTGTGTGTAGTTGGGTGAGAATATGTGTTTGTGTGTGTGTGTGTGTGTGTGTGTGTGTGTGTGTGTGTGTGTGTGAGTGTGTGTGTGTGTGTGTGTGTGTGTGTGTGTGTGTGTGCGTGTGTTTTGTGCATGTTAACTTGTGTGACAGCCCACTGAACTTGATGTATTATTCCTGTGTACTTAGGAAATAAACTTCCCTTTGTTAAGGTTACGGAACTAGGACCCAAACGCAAGACACGGAGACGAGAAGGGAGCGGGTTGAAAGGGGATTTATTTAGGACAGGCAGGCAAGGGCAAGGCAGGCGGGTAGTCCAGCAGGCAGTAGGCAGGCGGGGAGTCAGGCAGGCAGAGGGACGTAGGCAGGCGGGTAGTCGAGCAGGCAGTAGACAACAAGGAAGGCAGGCAGGAACTAGGAACAAGAACGGGGAGCGGGAACGAGGAACCCGTAACAAGAACAAGAACGGGAGTGGGACCCGTAAACAGGAACGAAGTCTAGAAGGCAGGGACGAAGTTATCAAGTGAGGTTAAACAACGAACTAAAGCACTGGCTCTGTGGGGAGCCAGTGCTTTAGTACTGTGGAGGGTGATTGATAATTGCCGGCAGGAGTGTGTGGACAGAGGGAGTGCACGTGGTTAATTGACGAGGAGGTAAACAAAGGCACATGGGGAAGTGACAGCCGGCGCCACTAGATGGCGGAGTTTGATAGAAAGGGAGAGGGTCACGTTACAGTACCCCCCCCCTCTACGGACGCCTCCAATAAACAGGCTCGCTCCCCAGGTCCGTAGCCCTCCCAGCCTACCGGAGACTGGTTTCGTCGGCCGCGACGACGCACATCCAGGAGGCGTCTGACCGAGTACGCCGGGATGCTGTCAATCACCCGGGGAAGTGGCGGAGCCGGGGATGGGGGAGACAGCAGACTGGGGCTTTCTCCCAGCGGAAAGCTGTGGGGCCGGTAGCCGGCGCTTACAGCCAGGAGGCCGCTGGGGCTTGGGCCCAGGAGGCAACTGCTGCCGAGGCTGGGGCTCAGGGCCAGGAGGCAACTGCTGCTGGGGCTCAGGGTCAGGAGGCAGCTGCTGCTGGGGCTGGGGCTCAGGACCAGGAGGACACTGGGGCTTGGGACTAAGAGGCAACTGCTGCTGGGGCTCAGGACCAGGAGGACGCTGGGGCTTGGGAGTAAGAGGCAACTGCTGCTGGGGCTCAGGACCAGGAGGACACTGGGGCTTGGGACTAAGAGGCAACTGCTGCTGGGGCTCAGGACCAGGAGGACACTGGGGCTTGGGACTAAGAGGCAACTGCTGCTGGCGCTGGGGCTCAGGGCCAGGAGGCAACTGTTGCTGGGACTGAGACTCGGGACCTGGAGACAACTGGGGCTTGGGACCAGGAGGACACTGGGGCTTGGGACTAAGAGGCAACTGCTGCTGGGGCTGGGACCTGGAGACAACTGGGGCTTGGGACCAGGAGGCAGCTGCTGCTGGCGGTGGGGCTCAGGGCCAGGAGGCAACTGTTGCTGGGACTGGGACTCAGGACCTGGAGACAACTGGGGCTTGGGACCAGGAGGCAACTGCTGCTGGCGCTGGGGCTCAGGGCCAGGAGGCAACTGTTGCTGGGACTGGGACTCGGGACCTGGAGACAACTGGGGCTTGGGACCAGGAGGCAACTGCTGCTGGCGCTGGGGCTCAGGGCCAGGAGGCAACTGCTGCTGAGGCTCAAGGCCGGGAGGCCGCTGGGGCTTGGGCCTTTTCCCAGGGGAGTACAGCGGAACCAGTAGCCGGCGCTTGCGGCCAGGAGTTCGCTGGGGCTTGGGCTTAGGAGGCAACTGCTCCTGGCGCTGGGACTCAGGGCCAGGAGGCAACTGCTGCTGGGGCTTGGAACCCGGAGACCACAGCTGCTGGGGCTTGGAGCCCGGAGACCACAGCTGCTGGGGCTGGGGCTTGGAGTCCGGAGTCCACAGCTGTGGGGGTTGGGGCTTGGAGCCAAGAGGCCACAGCTGCTGGGGCTGTGGCTTGGAGACAGGAGAACATTCCTGCTGGGGTTTGGGGCCAGGAGACCACGGCTGCATAGACTTGGGGCCAGGAGGCAACTGTGCGGGCGCTGGGGCTCAGGGCAAGGAGGCAACTGCTGCGGGGGCTGGGACTTGGAAACGGAAGACCACAGCTGTGGGGGCTGAGGACTTGAGGCTGCGGCTGCAGCGGGGGTTGGTGGCCACGAGACTGCTGCAGCGGGAGTTGGTGGCCACGAGACTGCGGTTGCAGCGGGGGCTGGTGGCCACGAGGCTGCGGTTGCAGCGGGGGTTGGTGGCCACGATGCTGCGGTTGCAGCGGGGGTTGGTGGCCACGAGGCTGCAACTGCAGTGGGGGTTGGTGGCCACGGGGCTGCTGCTGCAGTGGGGGTTGGTGGCCACGGGGCTGCTGCTGCAGCGGGGGCTGGCGCCGGGAGGGAAAAGGACCGAGGTGAGGAAGGCGGCGGAGAAGCGGGTAAGGGAGAGAGAGAAGCCGAGGACGAGCGGAGTCTGCGGTCGTTGATAGACGCCCCAAGCTTCTGGAGGATAGCCGATGTCTCCCGCAGAAGCTGTTCGTTAGAGGCAGTCGAGTCAATAGATATTCCCAGGCGGGAATAAATCTGGCGTAAGGAATCCATGTCTGCTGGGTCCAACTTGGCTAGTTCGTACTGTTAAGGTTACGGAACTAGGACCCAAACGCAAGACACGGAGACGAGAAGGGAGTGGGTTGAAAGGGGATTTATTTAGGACAGGCAGGCAAGGGCAAGGCAGGCGGGTAGTCCAGCAGGCAGTAGGCAGGCGGGGAGTCAGGCAGGCAGAGGGACGTAGGCAGGCGGGTAGTCGAGCAGGCAGTAGACAACAAGGAAGGCAGGCAGGCAGGAACTAGGAACAGGAACGGGGAGCGGGAACGAGGAACAGGAACGAGAGCAGGAACAGGAACGGGAGCGGAACCCGTAACAAGAACAAGAACGGGAGTGGGACCCGTAAACAGGAACGAAGTCTAGAAGGCAGGGACGAAGTTATCAAGTGAGGTTAAACAACGAACTAGCACTGGCTCTGTGGGGAGCCAGTGCTTTAGTACTGTGGAGGGTGATTGATAATTGCTGGCAGGAGTGTGTGGACAGAGGGAGTGCACGTGGTTAATTGACGAGGAGGTAAACAAAGGCACATGGGGAAGTGACAGCAGGCGCCACTAGATGGCGGAGTTTGACAGAAAGGGAGAGGGTCACATTACACCCTTCTACTAATATGGAGTCGTATGGCAGTGGCGGCTGGCCGATAGAGGGCGCTAGGGCGCCGCCCCCTTAAATAAAAATATTAAAAAAAATAAAAAAAATAAAAATAATAATAATAATAATAAAAACATCAGTATGTCAATATTTGTGTGTTTGAAATATGGAATGCACACAGTAATATGTGTAAGATATGATAGAAAATCAGATTCGCAACCTTTCCTCTGCCTGTCAAACGCCTCGTCAGCTCTGGGCGATACAGAAAGTGCCCCGAGGAGGCGTGTCTACGTAGCAGTTAAGCCAATTGCTAATTTAAGATATGAATGTATGACATAACATGTAGCCAATCAGCGATCTTAAATCGAATCCAAGGAGGGCGATTATTTTATCGCCCCAAGCTCGCCCCTGATAAAATAAGGACCGGGCTCCAGTGGCGCCATTTTTACTAGACGACAATGGCGAGCGCAAACGTTACTCCTCCAAGACCCAACCCTAACTCGGTGAAATCTCTCCTCCAAGATCCGTTTGAGAGGAGAACTTTGTCAGAGAAAGTTCGGGTGAAAGAGCTGGGCCCAGATCAACCTGACCTCTCAATCAGACAGCAGGCTAGCGAGAAAGGGAAGCAGTATATGTGCGGCTTCTCCCGTAGCTGGTACACCAGGAAGGCTTGGCTAGCTGGGTGCACTGATGCTAATGCTTTATTTTGCTTTCCGTGCTTGCTTTTTAAAACGACGGGGTCAGATTCAGCATGGACAGGTACCGGAGTGAGGGATATGAAGCACCTGTCAGAGAAGGTAAAGAAACATGAGAACACCAGGGCACACATGGACAACTCTGTAAAGCTAGCTGTATTAGGAAGGGTGAACATTGCTACGCAGCTGGATGACGGCCACAGGATTGCGGTGAGGAAACACAATGAGGAGGTGGATAAAAACAGGCACATTCTATCCAAAATTATCGATTGTGTGAAGTTCTGTGGGGCTTTTGAGTTGGCCTTGCGTGGGCACGAGGAGACTGACTCCTCGGACAACCCCGGCATTTTCCGGGGCTTAGTGGATTTTGTTGCCTCCCTCGACAGTGTGCTGGAGGAGCACCTGAAGACAGCTACCGTTTTTAAGGGCACGTCAAAGACGATACAGAACGAGCTGTTGGACTGTATGCTGTCAGTGCTTAAGGATTACATCCTGGAGGAAGTAAAGAGTGCTGATTTTATCGCCATTCAAGCTGACGAGACGACTGACGTTTCCACCCACTGCCAGTTGGTGCTTGTGATACGCTACATCGATGCTAAAAGTAACGTCCAAGAGCGTTTTTTCGAGAAACTTGTCAGGGACATTCCTGACTTTAATCAAAGGGTCATTGAGAGGTTTGCCACTCAGAAGGACAGACGGGCAAAATTCCTGTACAAATAAGATGACAGACACACACACACAGAGCAGCTCTGGCCGCATGTTTCTTTGTATATAGTTGACCTGGCTTAGCATAAAAAATCCAGTTATATATGGTAATCTACAAAGTCTTAATAGTGTCTTTGCTAATATTACTGTATATATGTTGTTTTGTATCAATTAATTGTTGCAGTTCTGGAGCACATTAACAATTAGTCACATTTAGTATGATCATAAAATACTGTATGCTATTCTTCCAGTCAAAGGTTTGAGTTCATCCACTTGATATCCATTTCTATATTATACATCCTTTTATACAGTGTAAGATTTCCTATAAACTTTATAATAATTTCATGTTATTGTCCACTTTCCACTCTGTTCTGACAGCATGCCTGTTGCGTTGCCTGTTTACTACCAATGGTGAAAAGTTCACTTTAAATGCAAATGAAAGGCTTGGGTTTGTGTAATATGTTTTTGTGTAAGAATGCCTCAACTTTTTAATATTGGCATTAAATAATTACTGAATGTTTCACTGAGCACTGCTGTCCTGCAGTTTGTGTTAAAATATATCGCGATGGTTACAGGAAAAAAAAAGTATGGCACAGCCCCACCGAGAATATTTTTCACCAGCCGCCACTGCGTATGAGTCTCCACAATAACAAAGTTCAGTATTGAAAAGATCCTTATTGACAGTTTGATTTGCTGTTTATTTATTTGCTTTAGTAGACTGCATCATCTGAGCTCCACCATCTGTCCTAATGCTGAATCACATCCGTGTTGTGTTCCTTCAGCCGAACTCAATTGTGATTGGCTTGACAATATACAGTAGCTGTGACATCACAAATAAGTGGTTATGAAGAAACTCCAGATCTAAAGCTGTGAACACATGATGAGCTTTCACAGTCGGCATTGCCAATGTTTTCCTGTGGAGTTGAGCGTTGAAGCCCAAGCTAGCATTGGCGCTAGGCTGTGTGTATCAGACTGGTCAGATTCTCCACCTTAACACTGTGCGTAAAGTAAAAAGATAAAATAATCGTTGACCCCGGTTGATGCTAACCTCTCAAAGCCCGTCCAATCAGATTACCACTTTGTTGGACGTTCTGAAACCAACGGAATCTAAACGACAATGGCTTTCCTGATTTCTAAACTTAAATGCATGTTTTATGAGTTGAAAGCGCTGAAGTCTTGTCTGTTGGATCCAAACGCTCAACCTAGCGTCCGGTGCTTTGCTGGACACTCATCATGTGTTGACTGCTTAAACTAGGTCTAAAGTGGGGGTCCTGGTTTCTGAGTGGCACTGAGCAGTACTAGAA